>VZRR01011695.1:0-121322 GCA_013398015.1 Oreocharis arfaki
AATACTTTTAAAAAATATATATAGGGAGAAAAACCTCCACAAACCATAATTAGCTGCTGTCTGCCATGCTTGGTGCTCTCTCTGCTGGTGCAAACATTACAGAAAGCCAGACACAATCAAGCAAAAGGGTGCTTTTTTTGTGCAAAACAAAAGCAAACGATAGCCCTTGTGGGGAAATGAAGGAACATGCTGGTATTTCAGCTCCAAATATGATTCTAAACATTTCTGACCCAAACCACTGTTTGCTGGGTATTGTAAAGAAAAACCCAGACTGGGTTTTTAAAGAAAAAACTCAGCAGGGGTATTTTTTGGCTGAAGAAGCACAACAAACTCTGCAAGGACATGGTGTCCAAACCCAGAGCCGGGGTCGATAACCTCAGCGAGGAACCAGACCGCTCGGAGAGGAGCAGCTCTCCTAATGCACCAGCACAGGGAAGTGATGCTTCCATTTGCTGAGTGGGATGATGCCAGCTCTAAGTGGATCGCAGCATCTCGCAGGAAAGCCCTGGGGAAAGCAAACCCGGCTCACTTTGTGCTGTCCTCACAGACACCCCTTCACGCCGCCCAAGCTCAGCGCCTACATCGACGAGGCCAAGACCTACGCGGCAGAGTACACCCTGCAGACCCTGGGCATCCCCGTGGAGGGGGCAGAGGTGCCTCCTGCAGCGCCAGCTTTTCCAGGTATGGGCAGCTCTGTACAGCAAAGGGCTCCTGGAATGTCATTTTTCCTGCTGCTTCCTTGCGGGCGTGAAGAATGAAGCAGGTTTTGGCCACCGAGGACCGGCCTGGTTGTGCTCCTGCACGGTGGCTCATGTTACTTGTGTGTCTGGCATCTTTATCAGAGAATTCCAGACTGGTTTGGGTTGGAAGAGACCCTAAAGCTCACATAATTCCACCCCCTGCCATGGCAGGGACAGCTTCCACTATCCCAGGCTGCTCCAAGCCCCGTCCAAGCCCTTGGCACTTCCAGGGATCCAGGGGCAGCCACAGCTGCTCTGGGCACCCTATGCCAATTTATTGCCTACAAAGGATTTTACTTTTTTTCCCTGGACTGCCCAAATTTCTGTGTCCATACCCTAGAGCAACTCAGGCTGGGGGCACTGGGCTGGGGGACTTTGCTCCATTTCTGACCCCTCAGGTCAATGTCTCAGGTGGAACTGTGTCCAGGGCAGTTGGAGCAGTGTCCAAGGGCATGGAATCCCAGCATCCAGAGGCCCATCCCGGCTCCACACTTTCCCTCCACTCCTCCCAGTTTGTGAATGCCTCCTTCAACTGGGAGCTCCAGAAAGGACGCAGGATGCAAAGCTGGCGTCCCCAGTGCCACCCACATCTGGGGTGAGTCCCGGGCCTGGCCCTGATGCCACCAGGATGGGGCAGATCCTCCTCCCTGCAAGGACACATGGCTGATGAATTCACGGGCCCTCCGTCCTCCCCCAGCACCCCCAGCTCCTTCAGTTTCATCCGCCAAAAAAATGACGCAGCCATGAAAGTTTGGATGTGATCCCAGCTCTCACACCCCCACGGAAGGTTTTCCTCCCAGTTTGAGAATTCATACTCACTAGCTCTTGCAACTGCCCGAAACAGCTTGGGAAGTCATGGAAAACACAGGAATTACATTAGCTGTGCTCTCCAACATGACAGTGGCTCTGAGGGAGAGGCAGCACCGCGTGCCAAGCTGCACATGAGGAACGCATTAGTCAGTACTACTGAGTTGTTTGGAGTGTCTCGAGGATGGATTTAAAAAAAAAGAAAAATAAAACATCTATCCGGCTTCCTGCCACAGGAGTCCGCAAAAGCCACAGAAAAATCAATTTGTCTGGGCTTGTGCAGCTTCCGCAGCGTGGAAACCAAATGGGCTCTTTATTGAACCCAGCCCCCACTTACTGCTTAATTAGCATCTCTCCTTTTCTTTCATCTGCCCTTATTTATTTGTCTCGGGAGCTTGGCAATTGGACATGCACTGAGGTTGCTGCTTGCAGCACACCCTGGTCCTTGGGCAGGGCTTGCTAAAGCTCGGCCCAGGCCATGCCCAGGGCGCAGCTGATTTCTCTCCCCATGGTGACAGATGTGCCTTAAGTCCCAGATTTCTCAATTCCTGCTTGAAACATTGCATCTGGCTTTGCTGGTGCAAAGAAAATACACTGGGCAGCCACAATATTCAAATTGTAAGGAATTCCTGATGTTTTTCCCCAAAGTGACACCTCCAACGAGGCAACGTGTGCTCCCTGTTGCCCAATGTTTCCATTCCCCCACCGAGAGGACCTTGGCTCTGGTGGACCTTGAGTTGATCCCATTGCCCACCTGGTCAGACAGGATCCTGGGAGATGTAGTTTGGCAGCAGAGCCAGGTCCAGCAGATCCGATGGATGCCCCAGCTGCTCTTCCCAAATTTAGGCTTTGTCTTGACTCCTGCTTCTTTGACAACAAAACACTGCGGTCTGCTTGACGAGCTGCTATGCCCTGCCTTCAGAGGAACCAGCCCCCAATGATGCTGTTTTCCCAGTGATTCATTCTCAAATAGCAATGCTTACATCTTCCCATGGAAAATTTGGAAGTGTTGAAACCACATTTTCCATTAGAAACCGATGGGAAAAAAACAAAACAAAATCCCATCTACTAAATGTTTTCTCCCTGCTGTTGCATTGAGGGAGTTTCCCTACCATGGCTGTCCTGAACTGTCTGTATTTTGGCTGTGAAGGGATCAGAGCTGTATTTTCTCCATTAATCTCATCCAAATTTCCCCTGTTTTAGGTTGTTTCCTTGCCCTCCTCATGCCATACAGGGGGGTACCATTAGCTCGGAAATAATCAAAACCTGAGGAAAAAAATATTCAACAGAGAGGGGCGTTTTTCCAGCACCATATTTAACAAATTGTGGGTGAGGAAATGCTTTCATTTCCCCACAAACTGTTTAATTCATTGACATTGTTCCCACTAACAAACTCACTGCTGCCCACATCGCTCCCACCGAAAGTTATCCCATCGAAACCTTCCAGGCGACGGCGAGTTTGGAATGGACTTTCACTGATCCGTGGGCTTTCCTTCTTTTTTTCCCCCTCAGGATACCCCATTGCTAACGCAGCTGCCACTGTCACAGCCACTCAGCTCAAGCAGGCAGTGACAATGGGACAAGATCTGGCCACGTACGCCACCTACGAAGCCTACCCTGCCTTCGCCGTCGCCGCCCGGAGCGACGGCTACGGAGCCTTTTAACCGAATTCCCTAAAACCCAGCACAGGCAGAAAGGAAAAGAAAACCAATCTCAGTCTGGTAATTCTTACGCCCTCATGATCTTAAGCTTATCTGTGGCCTAAGGTTAATTTTAGTCGGAGTTTCAGTCTCGTAGGTCTTCAGGTTTGTAACGGGGTGTTAAGCGGGGGGAAAGGAGAAATTAGGAAAAATCATGCAAAAATCAGATTTTCACACTAGAAAGCAAAAGCTCAGCCCAGGAAATGAGAAGTTCTCAGGTGTATATGTATATTTATATATACATGTATATGTATTTATACACCTATTGCATGTGTGTTTACAAGCAACAACCTGTGCTGAAAACAGTTGGTCCCGTGGCTGTTGTGACCGGGACTGGGGAAGATGGGGTGGCCCAGAAAACCCCTCTGTGCATCAGGAATTCTCCTCCATCCAGCCATCCATTCATCCCAAAGTTTCCCAGGCCAGGCAGAGCAGAGATGCCCCTCAGGTTTGCCTCTTCCTGCCCCTGATTCCCCCTTGCCACCAGCACGAGGCATCTCAAGGCTCTTTGAAATTCCTCCTGGCACAGCCAAGGCAAAAAATCATTCATCCTAAACATTTCTGCCCAGCCTCAGAGGCTATTTTTTAACAGGTTTCTGTGCTAATTTTATTTTTAAAGCAGGGCACAAGCCTTCAGCAGTGTTTTCCCTCTTACTTTTCTCCCTCCCAGCCATATCCAAAACTCAGCAAATCCTGGTGTATTTTTGCCCACTTCCCATCGAATGGCACATTCACTGAAAAACAGGGAAGCTTTTAAGCCTGAGGAGCAGAAAAGTGCTATTCATTAAGGCCAATTCTCTGCTTAATTAGAGCACGAGAGCTCACAGCCATGGCCCAGTAATAGCAGGCACCTCAACAGGAATACAATTCTATCCAAAGAACATTTTCCCAGGTTGGAAAGAGCCCTGCCTGGCTTTACACATTAAATCCAGGCTGCTGCCTGCTCTGATTCCAGCAAAAATTAATTTAGTGGAAGAGGGTTCAAGCCAGCAGTAAAGGCACCTCTTATTTTGGAAAGCACCAGAGCTGGTGATGTGTTTGAACCCTGAGGGGGTGCTGGGAGCACCCTTTGGTGTACACCAGGGGGGCATTATCCATTTATTTTTGCCACGGGATCGAGGCAGGGGTAATGATGCTATGGAGATACAGGAGGAATCCAGTGCTGGATAAGGACAGCATTAATGCTATATCATAAATCCTATGCAGTGATGCACACTAAGGAAACTTGGATTTCTTCAGTCTAGGACCAAAAAACAACCCTTTTGGGAGGAAGAATTTGCATCTGGGTTGACAGACACCCAGCAGGTCTGGCCCCAGGTTTTTCACCTGGTCTCGATGATGTGATGTGGCAGAGCAGGAGCAGTTCCCAGGGGAGCTTTTCCTGTGCCCCCCCCGAGCTGTGCAAAGCACGAGGGTCTGTGCTGAGCTGGTGGCTGCAGGAACCGAGAGTTCCCTCTCCTGACCCCATTTCCCCCGGAGTGGAACAAACCCCATCAGCTGTACAGTCTGAGGTCCCGTTAGACCCCTCCTATTTATGAAGTAGCTCGTTAGGGTGACCCTAAAGGTATTACAAGCCCTCTGTGGCTGCTGCTGGCCACGCTTGGCTTCGCAGCAAAGGACAAACCCGGTCACAGAGGGCCCAAACAACCGAGAGTGTTATGGATTTTGTGGCTTTTTTTTTTCTCTTCTGTCTCTGTCTTTAAGTGGTGTTTGCCAACGGGGAACGTAGCCAGGAGTCTCTGAAACCGTTGGCAGGAAGTGTTTCTCACTTTCCACGTTCAGTAAGTTTAGTCTGCTTTTTCAGCTATTTATATAAGTTCAGAAAGATGTCAAAGCAAAGGGCAAGAAGCAGTATTAAAAATGTGTGCATGAAGCACTTATTTTTGTACGAGTAGTACAAGGTTTGTATAGAGTTTTAACACTGTGAAGTGTAGCGAAAAATCACAATTTCCATTTACTGGAGGACAATCGTGTGTGTTTAAAGGGAATGAAGGGGAAAATGGCATCTCAATCGTCCGTTACAAATTGGAACCGGGACTAAATTCTGTGAAGCAACTCTGTGATTTTAGAGTAATCCGAGGACATTCACTGGACTTTGAAATATCATTAAAACTTTTTAAACACGAGCCTCACTCCTTTCATACATCCGTGGCAAACAGGAGCACACTTTGCTCCGGAGGGATCGATCCTGGGTCACCCAGGCAGGGTCACGAGCTGTGCAGGAGTGTTTTCCACGTGCACTCTGGTGACCCTCACCAAGCACACGCAGCAGAAAATCAACAGTTTTGTACTTCTGCACTTCTAAGTGACAAAGCAGAGGGTTGGCCTCCTTTCCCAGCACCTCTTTGGTCAGTAATTCTTTACCTGCAAGTGTCGCAGTTGAGGCGGACACACGACACACACCAATTCTAACACAAAGTGCAGGCAAAAAGTGTCTATTCCAAGAGCCACTGCCATGTATATACACTTTTGTATGTTTATCATTGTGTTAATTGTCTATTGGTTGCTCAACTACTACAGTAGATTCATTGGCTATTTTAACTACACCATTATTAGTTATCTACAACATAGACATCCCAAGAATTCAAACAGAATGCCAGCTGCAGCCTTGTTGCTGTTTACTCCCTCTCTTGTTTTGAATTTCTTGCTTCTCTCGACTAGGTTTCTCACAGGTAGAAATGGACTGTGCTGAGACCAATGTCAGACTCACACTCAGACAGGCTTTCTGACCTGCTGTTAATTCCCATATGCAAGTGCTGCAGGAACTGGGTTTGCTGTGAATTTATTACAGTGGTGATTGTTCCCTACTTGATCCCAGTGGAGATTTTTTGGGGGGTGGTGTCAATAGTGAGACAGCACCGTGCAAAAATAAGGGGTAAGTGGGGAAATCCATGAGTTAGGGCTCTGAGGGGTTGGCCTCACCTTGAGAAGAGCCTCTTGCCAGGTCACCAATAGGTAAATCTTTTTTAAGATGAGGCCCTGCTCCTTAGAAGACCATCACAGTTAAATGACTGAGAAACAGCAGTTCTTGGGACGAGGGGTTCTGGGTTTGCAACTTTCCAGAGAGATCCTGAGCCTGGGAAATGGGGGGAAGCTCTGGTACCTTGCTACTGATAACCCATGGCCTCCCTGTCACTCCAAAAGGGATTTTGCCAAAATAGCTCGACACTGTTCTTCCAAAGAGGTCAGCTGTACTCTGGGCTCCAGCAGCTCTGCCAGCTCTATTATCTCCCCTCATTAGCTTTTCCTGCTGTCCTGCTTTCGTTTCCTCCGAAACCAGGGCAATGGAGAATTTGCTTTTGTGCTGTAACGCTTCCCCGCCTTGCACAACCAAGATTCCCTCTTTGCTCAGCAGCAGCTGGCTGGTCAGCTTTGGAGAGCAAGGATGATCTTCCAAGGAATCTCAAACCCACAGCCCGACTTAGAGAAAACATTGTTTCCCATTTGTAAAGATGTGGGTTCCCAGTGGAGAGCAAGACAAAGCCGAAAACCAAATCCACCCTCCACCAGCGAGTCTGAGACATGTTTGAGGTGTAAGTGATGAGATCAATGCCCAGAAAAAATCAGCAGATGGCCTCATCTTTGGCTGCTGGTGGGGCAGGAGGTACAAAAACTGCATTTTCCATCTCCCTCCTTCCAGCCAGCGCTTTCCTGGAGGTCTCTACAACACAGGGCCTCTCATCTGAGGTGCAGAGTGAGAATGGAACATCTCTGAGGGTGACACAACGCTGTGTTTGGAGCTGGCCAGACCCTGGAACATCCCCCAGGGAAACTTCCGTGTCCCACAAAAACCTCTCAATCCATGGGACAATGTGACTCTCCAAGCTTTTTTCAAGCTTTCTTAGAGCTTGCATGGCTCCCTTTTCCCAGCTAAATCTCCCAGGAACCATCTCATCTCATCTCATCTCATCTCATCTCATCTCATCTCATCTCATCTCATCTCATCTCATCTCAATCTCACCTTCCCATCACATACCTGGATTTCCCCTTTATGGGAAAATAAAACCCCAAACCCAATGACCTCTGAAGGTGACACCCCAGTCAGGGGTCACCAGTCCCTGCTGGTCACTGACTGGTGGTCAGCCTGGCCCTGGTGCTGCTCGTGGTGCTCTGATGGGATGTTCCTTTCTTCCAAGGGCTGGAAATTGTTGTGTCCCCCAAAATCTCAGTCTTGGCTAAAATTCCAGCTCTCAGCTGTCATTTTCTAAGTGCTGGTCGGGGCTTAGCCCCCGCCCACCAACCCCTGTCCTTTGGGGATGCTTGGGGTGCACTGCTCTCTTTCTGGACACCTCAAACTCCTCTCCGTGCCCAGAGACTTGTCCTGGCCTGGCTGCAGCTACCCAGAGGATCGTCCCCATGCAGATTTGGGGTTGTTCAAGGAATAAACATTGGAAGAGTGCCATTCCTTGGTCCCCAGCCCCACCTCGTGTATGTACAACCCTGGCTGTGGAGACATTAAAAACCAGAGAGCTGCAGACAGGCTGCACACAAATACCCTCTGCGGGATGCTGGAAAAAGCCCCAGACAGCCACAGGACCCAACAAATCCCAAATCCTGCATCAAAGCCCGGAGACAGCAGAGGATTCTCCCCTCTCCCCCCAGCGCCTCGGGTCAGATCCCAGTTTAGCATCTCCTGATCCCGCTGGTAAATCGGGAAGGGACGGGATGTGCAGGAGGGAGGCTGCGGCGTGCTCCAGCCGCGCACAGGAGCTCAGCCTGCGGACACGAGATTGCCCGGGTTCGCGGCAGTTTATATCCCAGGACAACAAAAATAAAACCAAGGTGGAATTCTGCCCTTCTCCCCAGCACGTAACAGGGCACAAATGGCTCCACGTGGAGGGAGAGCAGCCCGGGAGAGGGACGTGCAACTGCGGGGAGTAGTGAGCGCTATATTTAACAGCTGGCGAGGTGCCCAAATTCCTGAAAAATTCCTTTTTCGCTAGGCTTTGGCTCGAGCTCGTTCTCGCGTAAAACAGCACTGGCACCTAGTGGCTGCTGGATCCAGGCACAGCGTCCCAAAAAAGCATGCAGGGAGCAGGGAAGGGCTGCTGGCCACCGCCTGCCCACAGCCACGATGCTGCTAAAGGGCAAATGAAACCAAGGGCGTGTCTCCCAGAGAATTTCCTAGACACAAAATATTATAAAAAGTCCCCCCACGAATGCCCCCAAAATTTCAAAATCCTGTTCCCACCGGTGACAGCCAAATAAACACGAGGTGTTTCACAAGGGGACCTGCTCTGGGGCACGGGGGCCTCTCCAGATGCCCTCATTCTGGCTTTCAACACTTCCTCTCCTATGGGAACCCCCAGCTTCCTAAAAACTCTTTTTTTGGGGCCAGATGTTCATGGTTTAGAGGGTAAATCTTTAACTGTGCACATCCACTTGGCTTGTTCAAACATGTCCTGTACTACTGAAAACGCCCGCTGTTAGTGGGGTGGCCGGGGGAGTTTTTAGGGCAGGACATCAGGGGCATCTCCAGGGAGCTGATTCCCAGGGATGTTCTTTCAAAGCTCTCTCTTTTCCTGACTCAATGTTGCGACTGCTTTGAGCTCCTCCGGATGGGGATCTCTGAGACTGATTGCAGCTGGCTGGAAATGAATAATTCATCCTCTCCTGCTGATTTTAAAGAGAGGCAAAATTATCTGATTGATGATTCTCTGAAGAATTAAGGAGATTGCATACAAAACTGGTACACATTATTGCAGCTTATTAAACATTTACAGTTGTTTAGCTGTCAGGCCCGACAAGAATCCTAAATCCAGACCTGAAATATGTTTTTTTCTCCCTGTGGCCCCCAGTTCTACTACTTACAGAGGTCAGAAGAGATTTAGGGACTCCGGAGCTGTCCCTACTTACGGCAGCCCATGGCAGTGCTGGTAGGAGGCAGCTCAGGAGGGACCTGCCACCAGCACTGGGTCAGGGTGCTCATGGCTTTGTCCAGGCAGCTCTGAAACCCTCCTGGGAAGATCCTCTACACTTTCTGTGGTGAAATCCTTTCAGCCAACAGGTCTGGGGACTGCCCTTGTACCCTACAATGGTGTCTTCATTCTGTGCTTCGATGAACTTGCGTGTGGGTTGAAGAGGGACCACAAACCCTTCTGGTGGCCCACCTGTAGGTGGCCCTTCATCCAGCCACAGCCTGCTGGCCTTGGGTCCTTCCTGATGCTCCAACAAAGCAGGCTGGGGGCTGTCCAGGGCTGCCTCACCCACAGTTTTACCGATAAATTCAATTCTCACTGATTTCCATCTGATCCCCTCTGGGAGAGCCTATTCACCATCAAGAGTTTAACGCCTAAAGAAGAAGTTACATCTTTTATTACCATAAGAATCAGCTGCAACCAGGTCTGGCCAGGACAGGAACCACTTGACTGAAGAGGACACATGAGGGGACAGAACTGCAGGGAAAAGCCAAAACTTCCCAGGAAGCTGAGCTTTGCACAGCAAAGGATGACCAGCAGCACTCGAGGGGCAGCAGCGATGTCCAGAGCCACAAAAAAACCCTCCCAGAACACCGTGGAATCACCTGGACTTGGAGGGGACCGAGAAGAATCATCCAAGCCGAATGCCTGCACAGGCCAGATATGAAATCTACTGCTCAAGGAGACCGTTCCTTCGGGGAATGGCATCACCTACGGGGCTGTGATTTGAAACGCTGAGGATGAGCCTTCAAACGGCACCGTGACGGTGCGGAAGAGGGACACCCTCTTCTTGTAGTGCCCGAAGTAGCGCAGCCGGTACACGCCCGGCTCCGTGCCAGCCGGGATGTGCCACTCCACCGTCACGTTGCTCTGGCCACCCGATCCTTTGCTCCAGTAAAACCTGGAAAACGGGCCCGAAGCTGCAGTCAGCAAGGAAATCCACATTTCATTGGAGCTCACTGCGTGCAGTGAGATGAAGGCACTCCAGGTACGTGTAGTTTAAGAGCCTCTTTTAACCTTCTCTTGCTTTTAACCTCTCCTTTCTTCTAACCTCTCCTTTCTTTTAACCTTCCCTTTCTTTTAACCTCCCCTTTCTTTTAACCTTCCCTTTCTTTTAACCTCCCCTTTCTTTTAACCTTCCCTTTCTTTTAACCTCTCCTTTCTTTTAACCTCCCCTTTCTTCCAACCTCTCCTTTCTTTTAACCTCTCATTTCTTTTACCCTTCCCTTTCTTTTACCATCCCCTTTCTTCTAACCTCTCCTTTCTTTTACACTTCCCTTTCTTTTAACCTCCCCTTTCTTTTAACCTCTCCTTTCTTTTAACCTCTCCTTTATTTTAACCTTCCTTCTTTTACCCTTCCCTTTCTTTTACCCTTCCCTTCCTTTTAACCTTCCCTCATACATTTAGGCTATCAGAGCAGCAGCCAACAAGCCAAACCAAACTAGGCAGGGCTGAAAAACATCTGGGAACACAGGAAAAAAGTCTCTGGTCCTGTTTGTAGACAGAGAATATTTGTATCGATATGTTCTTACAGTTACAGCTCCCTAAAGCATCACCTCTGAGAGCAACATTTGTCAGCTCAGCCCTCCCTGTGCAGGGGCAGAGCTGAACCAAGAGGGTGAATACTCACTAAAATCACAAAGTCTGTAATGACTGAGCTCAGGACTTGTGGCACCCACTTCCACATCAAAAGCCCATTTCCTTGCACTGATTCCTTGTGCAAAAGCCTTTCTGCTCATCCCCGAAACTCCACACAGAATGCTCAGCCTCCAAACTCCGCACTCATCTGGGCATGAGGGGTTTTTCAGCTGGCTCTGAGGGAGATGATGAAGATTAACCTACAGCTCTGAGAGGTGACACCAGCCTTGCTGCTTCATGGATACTTTTCCTGAAGGCTGACATCTGTACCCTTAACTTTTCTTTCTTCCAAACTGTTGAAAATTGTTGTCTGTTTGTGCTGCAGGATAAATCTGACCAGTTTTTCCCTGGGAGCCTCTCCTGGTTTTTCTTTGGCTTCCTCTTCATCCTCACAGTGTGACAGATGGGTGGATATAGGCTAGGAGCAAGCTGGACCACAAACCTGCTGTAATTTCTGTCTTTCCCAAATTTACAAGCCTCCATTCCAGATTGTGGAGCCAAGCAGAACACCAGTTTTGCCAAATTAACCTCCCAAATACAGGCTGATCCTCCCCTAGAGAGCATCACCTGCAGGGCCAAGACCAGCCTGGAGCTGGGAGTAATGGAATGAAGCCCTTCAGGTCAGACTGGAATGACTCCCTGGAGTCTGTGGGACGGGGAAATTGCTCAGGGCACCCACCTGGTGTCCCAGGAGGCGTCGTTCAGCACCGCATGCCAGCTCCTGGAAATGTTGGAATATCTCTCCACCATCAGGAAGTTATGCTCAGTCTGGAATAAAACCACCAGAGTTAGGCAGACACTGAAGGTACAGGCACATCCCCACCTTCTGTGGCACTCCAAACCCGGGAAGGGACTGTGCCTCCTCATGCTTTACTGGCAAATGGGGGAATTACTGGCAAAAAATGTTATATTTTACTGCCAAATCGAGGCTGATAAACGATGAGAAGAGCTTATCTGTAAAAAGAGAATGGGCAGTGACAATGTCTGTGCAAGGTGAGTGATGGGATGAATTAAGAGCTTTTCTAAGTTCCTTTGTTTTGTTAAAATGAAGCAGCAGGCTGATAGGATGGAAATTAGAGAGCAGCTTTGCCCCGGACACCAACAAAGAGTGCCTGGCCTAACACACAACACGGCTCAACTTCAATAATATAAAGAGGTCATAACCAGTCCAAATTCATTTCTTTGTCCCAAAAGCTTTCTGGCAGTGTGAATTCCCAAAGCAAACGCCTTCCTCTGGTCTCCCAGCCAAGCAAAGAAACCCTGCCCAAATACCCATTAATCCCAATTCCAGCAGCATTCCATCACGTTTACCGCGTTCTCTGCAGAGGTCCTGGGGTTTGCACCCACAAAAGTCACTTCAGCAACTTCTCTCTGGGGGGAAATTGAGATTTGTATTACAGGCTGAGCAGCACACTAAGAGCATCCTTTGAAGAGGCCATTTGATGGTTTTAGGGGGTGGGTTGGTTTTGTGGTGTTTGTTGTGTTTGGTTTGATGTTGTTGTTGTTTTAAATAATTTATAATTTCACTTGTTGCAAGAGCAGTGGGCAATTAATGCTTTGAACTGGTGTCCTGGGCCTTGCCATTGCACTCGTCCTGCTTGCTGGGTAAACTCCAGCACTGCACATAGAAAAGGGAGGAAATAAGGGAGATTTTTCAGAATGCCTCCCTGCCTCACTGCTGGAGACAGCAACGAGAGGAAAGCCCTTGCTCTGAACGTCTAATCTAAATGTTGAGCATTGAAAACAGAACAATTTCTGACATTTTCATTTCATTTCATTTACATTCCACAGCAGAGGCATCAAAGGTGACCTGATTGCTGCTTGTAAAAAATTGCTGTACAATATTTGCCTACTTAACTGTTATTTTGTTTTGAAGCAGAAGGGGAAATCTGCTTTGTGCTGACTGAAGGGTTCTCATTTTCCCCTTTATTCACCCATTTTGTTCCCATTCAGTACGGTGGCACTGGCACGGAAATGCTCCGTCCCTGCCTTCCCAACCGTGCCCAGCAGAGACACGAGACCTGTTTGTTCTGAGGGCACCACGACCCACAGGCCTGTGGGGTGAGGGGTAAGAATTTCAGGGTGATGTCCCAGACAGGTCCTAGTGACTCCCTGAAGCTCTCACCTCTCCATACTCTGGTCTCACTTCTTCCAGCACGTCCCCAAAAGTTTTACCGCCCGGCGCGCTCTCGGCGCTGAGGGAAGGCAGCAGGGTCATGCTGGTCACGTTGAAAAGTGGGGGCTCTGGACCACGGGGCAAATCCTCAGTGGCATTCTGGGAGAGGGAAGATGTGCTCGTTAAACACCCACACGGACAACCAGGGTTCCCTGAGGAACCACAGCGCTGCTCCGGCTCCCAGCCTCTGCTGGCACAGATTGCAGGAATAATAAAGTGAGAGTGGAAGCAAAGCAGAGGATCTCCATGAGTGCTCTGCCTGCAGGAGCAATGCCTGCAGGACACCTGCTGCCTTGTTGCTGGGCTCTCCTAAATCCAGCCCCTAGAACATCCCAGGATGTTCCTGCCCACCGCTCCTGCCTGCTTACACGGTCACAGTGACAATGGGCACTGCCAAGTACAGCAAAAGTGTAGCAGATTTTTTTCCTTTGGTAGAAAAGCAGCAACTCCAGGCCATGCTGAAAGGTTGGAGGTACTGATTTCCTACACTTTGAGCTGCAAAATGCCCAGAATTTCTCAAGTGGTGTCAGACCCCCATCGCAGGAGTAATTTTCATACCATGTAGCGTTTCTCAGAGTGGTTTCTGAAGAGAAAGGAGAGGACAGCAGTCGTGTGGCCTCATTGAGGAACAGCCACCCCCACTGACAGGTGTCCCCAGCAGCCTGTGGCATGTAGGAAATGCTGCTTACCAGAGCAATAGCCTTGGCCAGGCCCCTGTACAGCTGGATGTAAGCAGAGAGGGTGTGCGGCCCATAAATAGTGGAGGCAGCCTCGTATCGCTGAACCTGGAAAGGACAGATCCGGGAAGGGAGGGTTGGGAGGGCTCCTGAGGGGTTTGTACATCCCATCCCACCCAGCTGAGGATCAGCAGTGGGGTTATTTACTCCCTTTCTGGTAAGGAGACAGCCCCAACCACTTGCCAAAGTATTTCTGTGGCGATTTCAGGTTACTCCTCATTCTCCAGCCTGCTGCAAACAGGGAGGGCCTGTTTGCTCTTCCAGTTATCACAGCTTTTACCCTCTTTGCTCTTCCAATTACCACAGTTTTTACACTCCTTTAAAGGCTTATGATGCAGCTTGCCTCCCCCTCCAACTTTTTGGGGTGAGATTCTTCCAACCCCAGTTCTTCCAACCTTCCCTCCCAGTCCTCCCTGCCCATTTTTGTGTGGCAAAGGAAAAGAACTATAAACACACATAATTTCACATGAATTATCAGCCCATGTAGCCAAAAACTGAACTCAGTTAGGCAGATCCAATCCACAAGCGCAACATTTACCTGGTATTCCTCATAGGTGGTGATGTAGTGGGTGTAGACATTGCACAGGCCTGCAATCACAACGTTCATCCCTGGTGTCCCATGGGAATGAAATTCCTAAGGAAGGAAATAAAACCCTTACCTTGAAACAACTGCTTACTGCTATAGTGCTGTTGTTATTATTATTATTTTAGCAATATCGTTATTATTGTTATGGTCATTGGCATCATTATTGTTGTTATTATTATTGTTGTTGGGGGGTTGTTTGTTTGTTTATCATCATGTCGTTATTATATTATTAGTAGTATCATTATTATTATCATTATTATCATTATTATCATTATTATTATTATTAACCACGACATGATACAAAGTTATGGTGGGAAGGGGGCTGAATGCTCAGGAATGCAAACCTACAAATGCAATTTGCCTTTTTTAACATCTCATATCCACTCCCCAAAGGAAAAAGAGGACAAATGACCTCACATTCCAGTAAATCTAGGAGGTTTTTGGAAGCTGATGGCTGCATACTCCTAAAAAATCAGGGATATAAGTGTGAGAAAGGCCCAGTGAATAGTGGAGATGGTATCTGGGACTGGGATTTTATTCAGGCTGCAGCCAGGATGTGTCAAACAAATGGAAAAAAAATACTTTCGCCAATTTTTTTTGCAATTGCTCTCATGTTGTAAAATCCTGGTAGGGATTAAGGAGCTGAACCCCTCCATCCCAGAGCCAAACTCCTGCTGGCATCAGTTGTGCCTGGATCCCTGTGGAATTGGCTTAATGGACTGAAACCCGATCAGGGGGGTGTTTTGGGAGGATATTCATTTCTCCTGCCTGTCAGGAAGCACATGGAAAATCTGCCTGAAGCAATGGGAGAAGGAAACATCTGTGGGACACAGCCCCGTGAGCCCAGCCGGGAGGGGACGAGGGAAACCCAGGAGGCTCAGGAAAGGAAATGTTCCAGAGGTGAAGTCGGCTGGGGAAACCTCAGCAACTCACACTTGTAACAGCTTCCCGCAGCCTGCGTCCAGACATGGTCCTAGGGCATGGAGGGAACAATGTCAGGCTCCAGAATCACGGAATCCCAGGATCCCTGAGGCTGGAAAAGCCCTCCCAGCCCATGGAGTCCCAGCTGTGCCCGATGCCCACCTTGTCCCCAGCCCAGAGCTCTGAGTGCCACCTCCAGCCCTTCCTTGGACACCTCCAGCCATGGGCACTCCAAAGCTCCCTGGGCAGCCCCTGCCAAGGCCTGAGTACCCTTTCCAGGCAGAAATTCCTGCTGCTGTCCAAGCTGAGCCTCCCCTGGCCCAGCCTGAGGCCGTTTCCCCTTGTCCTGTCCCTGTTCCCTGGCAGCAGAGCCTGACCTCCCCGGAGCTGTGGAGAGCAGGGATCTAAAGCAGGAATTGTTGGCTGGATTTAGAGCACCCTCCAGAAATTCCTACAGCACCTCCAGCACTGCCCAACCTCCCTTAAGGCTTCGGCACAAGTTCAACCAAAACACCTCAAAACATTTCACTGCACCCAGGGAGGGGCTGGGGGCACCCCAGGGCTGGGCAGGAATAAAGGTAATAGAGATAAATCATTATCTTATTTAAATGTGCATCATTGTACCATCAGCAGCCAGGGCAATTCTTCATTATGGTGTTTGTGGTGCCAAAACCAGAAAGTTTAAAAAATTCCTTTGGTTTCCTTGAAACTGAATTTTGTAACAACCAGAGGGATTCAGGAAGCCTGTGTGCATCTCAATCGTTCCCAGGGTGAGTCTGGGGGCAATTTTGAGCCTACTGCCCTTTCTACCTGCAGGCAGAACTGTTCCAGGAGGTTTGAGTGACATTCAGCTGCAGTGAATAGAACAAGACCCAGGGAATACACACGTGAACTCCCCGGGAACAGCAAGGATTGCCAGGGATCCGATGGCAGCAATCTGCACATCCACGATGTCCGGGTGCCAGGGGTGGGGCCAGCTCATCTGAGGGGGAGGAAAAAGTGCGTAGAAATACTCTGGTTTAGTAGGAAAAACACAGCTAAAGTGTTTTCCTTCCTACAGTCGTCAAGCAGGCAAATAAATTCATGGATTTATTTGTAAATTGAATTTAATTTATTTGTGAAACATGTGAGAAGGTGTTTTACCTTCCTATGATGTCTGACCATAAGAGTCACATAAGGCTCATGTAAATACTATGGGTAAGGCAAAAAAACCCCTAAATAAGGTGTTCCCAGAGGGGCATCTTCAGGCAAAGTGGGTAAAGGAGGTCAGGGTAGCACCTAGAAACCCCTCACCTGCATGGAAAAAAGGATAGAAGTGGGATTGATAAAGAGATGAAAAATCCCACTCCGGCGAGCCAAAAAAGGGAGTTTTTTCTGCGGAGCAATTTCCTGGGGGCAAAACATGAATGACAAAAGCTTGTGAAGCACATCAGAAGCAGGAGGCCTGCCAGAGCACCCCTAAAATGTGCTAAAGCCATAAGAATAAAGTCATTTACTCTCAGTAACACCATCCTGCACCGAGCAGGAGGCTGCGAGGAGCTGGGGCCTCTTGGGGGGGGAGCTGAGGTGAGGAGCTGACTGAAACCAAGTGACAGCAGGGAAGCTTTTAAGGAAGCTGGCGAAAGGAACAACAATGAATTTCCTTCTCCAGATGGCCTCGCCTGAGTGCTCTAAAGAGCCCGGACATGATCCCTCAGGGCCACGGGAGCATCAGGTGGGGAAAACGGGCAGCAATTTCCATCTGGAGTTGTAATGCAGGATTTGAGGAGAGCCCGGGAAGAGCAAACGCCAAGGCACGCCCTGAGCATGGGGATGGGCTGGGATTAACGGGGCAGCAGCTCTGCAGAGCCCTGAGAAACAGCCCTTCCCCGGTGAGCAGGGTGTCCCTGGCACAGGCATCCCCATCCCTGCTGGCTGCCCCAGCTCTTCTGGACATGCCCTGAGCTGCTGCTGGTTCTGCTGGGAGCGGGATCTGCTGGAGGCCCTCACCCCAGGGCACGTACAGCAAATCCCTGCTGCTGGGACAAAAAGAGTTTCCAAAAGGCCCCATGATGAGTTACTGCATTTTGTGGGACTGGCCTGTCCCGTGGAAAGAGGGAAGGGCCTTTCACGGATTGAGGACAGAACCAAATGGAAAATGCACCCAGAGCTATAAAGATCTGAGCAGCAGCAGAGCATGCCCTGGATCAGAGGCTGCTGGGAGGCAACGCTGAGTTCCACACACTGGTGGCTGCCCCTCACCTCCTGCATTTTCCCTGTGCATCCAGCTCAGGGCTGCTGCACAGGCAGAGACTGAGGCCAGGATGGATTTCAGTGGGGTTTTTTTGGCCCTAGTGAGAGCAGCAGGTCTGGTTTCTCCTCCTGAGATACGTGGAAAAAATGCTCTGGAAGAGGAGAACTCCCACCTCTCTCGTTCTGATGAGAACTAATGACAACACTTTAATCCTTCCTTCCTCTTTCCGTGCCTTTGGAGCCCAGGCAGCCTGTGCTCTCTCCTTGTTCTTCCCCTGACACCGCCTGTAGCTCCCTAACAACCCCGTGAGGGATGGGATGTGTGAGGGTTGCTGCTCTCAGCCCAGCCCAGTGATCCCTGCGCTCCCCAGAGCACACACGGATGTGTCCTCACCTCTCCCGTGCTGAAGAGGATGGGCTTGGGTTTGTGGCAGGCTTTGGTTTCGTTCGATGGCTCTCCCAGCAGCTGGTCCCGGATTTGGTCCCAGAATGGGTCCCCTTCTACTGAGCCTGGAGGGGGACACATCTTTAAACCCTGTTCCTCAGCTGCCCCAGCAGCTCTCAGAGAGACACTGCCCGCTCCCTGCTCCCCAGGCTGGGATATTTCCCAGAGGACTCCAACCACCTCCCTTTCCTGGGGTGGTTTGAAGAGCTGAGCTTCAGCCCAGCTCAGCTCCATCCCGGCAGCCTTTGGGTACTGGGAACAAATGAGCAGGAGCATCCCAAACCAACTGTTTCTTCTCCCTATCGATCCATCCCCTTGCTCTCCTTCCTCCAGGGCATGGCCGTATCCCTTTCCCAAAGCTTTCTGATGGACACAGATGAACCTGCGAGGGGGTTTCCTCCACCTTGCTAAAAACCATCCCTCTGGATGCTGTGAAGTGACTCCAGGGGTTCCAGTCTGCCTGGGGGATGCTCCGTGCCCTCCCTGTTTGTACAGAGCCACGTTGAGATCTGTCCCCAAATTACCTTGGGTGAAGTTGAAAGCCCCCACTCCGTCAATAGTCCCCGCAGCAAAGCTGTGCCCTAAGGCTGGTTTACAGGTTCTAACCTAAATCAGAAGGGGGGGAGAAAAGGAAAAAGAGAGAAAACCCAGTTCCCCTGGGCGTGGGGATCACAGGGCTGCTGTGGGAATGGGGCGCTCCCTCCCGCTCTCACCGTGTGGGTGGCGTTGAGCTCCACGGACACGTTGCTCATGTTCACCCACTGGTGGGCTGAGCTCAGGGGTCCTGTCACCTCCTGGGAGGCCTTTTCGTACAGCTCCTGAGGGACACACCAAGTGGGAAAAAATCCTTGAGGGACAAGTGATCAGGAACCCAGCTGTGCTGAGGAATGGATCATTTCCTCATTCCACCTTCCCGGGACCTCTTCCAGGTGTTGAAGCAGATCTGTATTTCCCAAGTGCCTTTGTTTCTGTCACCCTGAGCCCTGCAAGCTCTCCCTGTCCCAGGGAGGGAGGACACTGCTCTTTCACAGCTGAAACATGCTCCTATTTCAGCAGGATGGCAACTTCCTTCTCCTGGCTGCCTCCTGGCATTTCTCACATCGTGGACCAAGCAGAAGAATTCTGTGAGAAAGGAGCACTTGGAGCACTCACTGCCTGAAGGTGCTGGGACTCTACCACGGATTTGCTACACCCCTGAGAGCTGTGGGTATTCACTGCACACACTCAGCCCTTCAGGGAGTGGTTTTCCAGCCGCAGGTTGGTACATGGGAAGTGCTGCCAGAAGTCGTGCAGGTTTAATGACACTCCTGGAAGGCACTGAGGGCACAGCTCTCGAAGGCCAGGAGTCTGAGGTGTTAGAGGCAGCAGCAGTGTTCTCCCCTGTGTTTGATGCACACACCAGGACACTTGGACTGGGCACAGGGGCACCATCAGCCTGGAGTGACTCCAGGGCAGAGCCTCGGAAGCAGTGGCTGAAGGAAATGCCACCACCAGGCCTCCTGCTCCTCCTCCTCTGCTGGACACGCTCCAGTTCCTGCAGGCTTCTGTCCCTGAAACGCTGCCAGAAGCTCTCCTTGCACTCACTGCTCTCACATTGCACAGGGGCAACCAGCAAATTCAATCCAGGGTGGCTTTAGAGCCCACAGGTGATAAAAGGAAGCCAAAGGGGCTCCAGTAGGGCCAAGGAAATGTAGGGCCAAGCAGAGCAAGGGGAGCATCCTCTGCAGGGGTTTGAGCCATGCATTTTACCTCATGTTTGTGTCAGTTTGGGAGTGTGGTGCCAAACTGGCCCACAAGTGGTGTGTGGTGATGTCTCTGAGCTCTTCCAGGAGGATTTTTCCCATCGTGATGCCTTTGAGATGAATGGGAGGGAGGGGGAGAGGCTTAGGGGGGACATCCTCGTTGCATCCCAGCGAGGAATAATTGAGATTAAACCCCAAACCAAAGTTTTCACATCACGACACCTGCAGCGATGGATCTAAATAAAAGTGTGTGTTGTCCAGTCTAAATTCAGGTGTCTAATCAGATGTATTTTGCCAGAGGAAATTTCTCATTACCATTAGGATTTCCTACACTGTCGTAAGCCTAACAAATTCCAGGCTCTGAAGCCCTCTTGATGGCAGTAGATATAGAGACATCAACAGCTGCTTGCAGGGCTCTTCTACCCATTAAATACAGAATCAAGAAACTTTAGAGTAATTTAAATCTACAAACATTCACTAGAACAGGTCCAAGAAAGAGAGAACATAGAATATAGAGTATAGAATATAGAATACAGAATATAGAATATAGAGTATAGGATATAGAATAGAGAATGTAGAATGTAGAATACAGAATATGGAATACAGAACAGGGAATAGAGAATAGAGAATGTAGAATGTAGAATGTAGAATGTAGAATATAGAATACAGAATATAGAATATAGAATACAGAATATAGAATATAAAATATAGAATATAGAAAACAATGTAGAATAGAGAATATAGAATGTAGAATGTAGAATGTAGAATGTAGAATGTAGAATGTAGAATACAGAATGTAGAATGCAGAATATGGAATATCCTGAGGAAAGGGACCCCCAAGGCTCACCAAGTTGCTTAAATGAGCATGAATTCCTGCCATAGCAGCACCCCCCCACTCTCAGAAAGCAGAATACCCCTCACCTTTGCTTTCAGGTAGATGTTTTGCCCTATGATCCTGGTGCTCTCAAACATGTCACTGCCGGGCCCCTTGGCCATGCACATCGCTGCCTGTTGGGAAACCCGTTTGGTGGTCAGTGAGTGTGGAGGAGAGCAGGTGGCACTGCCAGGTGGCTGTCGGTGGGAACTGAGGGCTTCTTGCAGGCCACATCAGAATCAGGCAGGGGGTTACCGCACTCGTGATAAATTTGGGGCGAATGACTGGAAAATTGAGGGTGTGAGGGGAAAAGCGCAGCAAGGTCCTGGAAGCGGCATCCAGGACAGCCCGAAAAGAGGTGATCTTTTAATATCAGTGCCCTCCCCACGCACAGTGGCCAGTCACGGGGCCCTGTGGGAGGTGGGACAGGCAGGTCACACTCACCCCTCCGACGGGACAGGCGCTCTGGGGGTTGTCACACGACTCGCCCGTGTTGGCGCAGAAGGGGCCCCGCGTGTTCGGGGACACGTCCCCCAGGTTGGACGAGGCAAAGGCGGCCACAAAGGAGCCCTGCCGAGGCCAGAGGAGCATTTCAGTGCCGTGCAGGGAAAGCTGCAAAGCCCCCGTGCAGCTCTCCCTGCAGCTGCTGTCACCGTGCACGACGCTGCTTTGCTCCCAGCCCAGTGGGGCTTTAGGCACATCCCAAGGGCTGGGCAGGACGAGCAAGGGAGAACTGGATGCACGTGATGCCATTTCAGGCAGAACTTCACACCACCTTGGTGTGCAGACAGTGTTTCCTCCTCCCCCTCTTCCACCTCAGCTCTTGCCAGCGTGTCCCCACGCTTCTCATGTTGCTGATCAGATGTCAGTGGGTCACTGTAGCACCTTGCACGGGATTTGCTTTTCCTTCCAGGCTTTCACCATGACTGATTTACAGGGTGAGAGCTATTGGAGCTGACTGCAGGGACAGTTCCCAGGGTGTTCAAGGCTTGAACACTTCCAGGGATGGGGCAACCCCGACCTCCCCAGTTTTTAAGAGTTGAATAAAAAAACAATGGAGTTATTCTTAAAGTCTGAATAACTGCCACTGATTACTAGTTTGGAAAGTCAAGAACACACCTTCCAATTTCCCTTCTGCAGAGGAAACAAATCAAAGCATTCCCCTCGGTGCTCGTGTTTCTGTGCTTGCCCTGCTGTCCCACCTCACCCCTCCCTGCCCCAGCCCTGCTTCACCCGTTCCTGGGAGCACTCCCACCTCTCCAGGGAGCATTCCCCTGTTCTTCTCCTGCTCGAACAGGTAGGAGGCGTAGCCCACGTTGTCGCTGTTCACCAGGTGGTTGGAGTTGTTCATGCTCACCGGGTGCACGGCGAACCAGCTGAGGAGGGGTCACAAGGCACACACAGAAAGCGCTTTGCTCACTCTGTGCAGTGCCAATTGACTCCTTCAATCTCGTGTATTTGTGGGAATTCTCTTCGGGATAAAACAGCTGGAGACTCGTGGTGCTGAGGGATGGATTGGCAAGGGCAGAGTGTTCCCATCCTCTCCCTTCCTAACCAGGGGGGCTCACGGCTGTAACAACCCTTGAGGCCACAAGAACTTGTCACTGTCATTATCAGAGCCACCAAGAGCTCCTTCAGACCTGGACTGACTCTTTCACTAACCCAGAGAATTATATTCTGCAGGGATTTTTGTATTCAAAGGAACAAGGAGGAGGCAGGGATGTAAAAAAAAGGGGAAAAAATGGAACAAATTCGTTCTCACAAAAAATAATGAGGGTATGGAGGAAAACCTGCTGCCCTGGTGGTCAGTACCTGATAAGGCCTAGCTCGTATCCATCCTCATCTACCATCTTCAGCACCACCATTTCTTTATCCGTGTTGGATGAATACCTGGATGGGAACCAAGCAGGGAAATCCCATCAGAGCCAGGGCTGTGGTCGTGCTCTGCGTTGCTCTGCCAGGCTAAATCCCCACTAGGCTGAGCAAGGATATGAAAAGGTCACTCCAGCTGTTACCAGAGCACAGCGAGGGCTTAGAGAAGCACCTGAAAGCAGCTGGGAAGGTGAGAGAAGAGCTGTGGCTGTCACTGTGCTCAGGCACTGCTCCTCCAGGGAATAGACATAGCACAAATTGATGCCTCAAGGATGACACTTCGGTGCCCTCTGAGTCTTGATTTTTTAAAATAAAGCACAAGGTCACATCCTTGACCAGTTCCTCACGCTTGGAGAGGGCAGCCACAGCTTTCAAGGCCTCACTTCGCAGTTAATTTTTGGGGATGCACACACCCAAGTGCCCACGATGGCCACAGCACCATTCGTTCTGCCACAGTCCTGGCTCCACATTTTCAGCTCTCCTGGGATGACCAGAAGCTGTGAGCTGGCTGGGACATGGTCCCAGCTGAGGGGCTCTCTCCAGGGCTCTGTTTCCCCCCTGCCTGGGGAGGTTTTACCTGCTCCGCTCGGACTCCGGGTTCTCGAGGTAGGAGAAGGGGCTGCGGTTGATCTGGCTGTTTTCTACGGTGCCTCTGTTGATAAAGAGCCTTCCTCTCCTCATGTTCTCGTGGGCAATGTCTATGCTCTGCAAAGCAGCGAAACAGGGAGAGTCAGGCTGTCAGGCATACGTGAGGTTATCTGGAAAAACCCTTTCCTTCTCTCACTGTCCATCCCCAGCCCTTTCTTGGAATTTGGGGGTGCTTGTTTGTTTGTTTGTTCGTTCGGGATTTTTTCTTAACCATTCTAAAATCCTGGAAAACGGTGATAATGTTTTTAAAGTACCCACAGCCATCTCTGAAGAAAGGATCCAAAGCTCCTGCTTTCTGAGCTGCTGTCACTGGCAAACACAAGCCCACTCCCCGTGTGTGCCGGGCCGTGCCACGCCGAGGTGGCACCCCAAACGCCACAGCCAGAGCTGTGTTTGACCACACTGAGCTGAGCTGGGTGGCACTGACCTTCACAATGCCACTGACGATGGAGCTGAGGGCTGGCCTGACGAGCCCCTTGCTGGTGATCCAGAACAGGGTGTACTGGAAGTACCCTCCGGGCCCCGAGTGCGTGTGGGTGCCGCTGAGGATGACGTTGTCCTGCCGGTACAGATCCCCGTACTTGCTCTGCAGCTCCTTCAGCACCTGGGAGGAAGGGGGTGCTCCTGAAAAACCCCTTCTCCTGCCCAAAGGCTGCAGAGATTTGGGCCAGCCCCAGCAAAAACTCCAACCATCCATCCCCCTCCTCGCTCTCCTCTTTCTGCCTGGCACAACAAAGAGGCTGTAGCTGTTGGCTTGGCAGGAGCCTCAAAACAGGAATTATCTGGTAGAAGACTTCTGTATCCAATGTGAAGTGAATCCCAGACCACCCCAGGGGCCCCCAGTTCTCAGCACCTCCCTCCCTCCTCTGCTGCATTTTTAGAGGCACGATGATAACGCATTCACGATTCAAACGAACTCCTGGCAATTTTTCCACTACGAGAAGCGTGAGCAAAGCCCAGCCTCATCTGCTGAGGAATCCAAAGCTCTTCTCCAGCAGAGACACAGCATCTCCCTGAGGAAATCCCAAAGGAAGCAGCCAGCGTGCTGCCACGCTCCGTGGGGACGACTGCAAGCACCCAGCCCCTCCCTTGCAGCCCCGTACCTCCAGCCTCACTCTCTGGGACACCATTCCGATGTCGGCGCTGACAAACACGACCCGTTTGGAGTCCTCGGGGTCTGCCACGATGAAGGCTCGGCTGTAGAGGCGCGAGAGGAGCCCCCCACCCACCTGGTCGGGGTTGGCATATCCCATCTGCAAGAGAGGAGCTCCACCATGAGTACCGAGCCATTTGTTCCCCTGCCTGCATCCTCCTGAGGAGGTTTGCCCGGGGGCCAGAGGTCTCGTTCAACAGCTCCGAGCTGCAGCTCTGTCTTGCCCCGCGATTCCAACAATCACGGAGCGGTTGGGCTTGGAGGGACCTTAAATCCATCTCATTACAGCCCCCTGCCACGGGCAGGGGTACCTGCCACTGTCCCAGGCTGCTCCAAAGCTCACAGAAACTCCACCTAAGGTTTGGAGGCGACGCACGTTCAGCGAGGCAGAGGCCCTGAACCAGAAATCCTGCGGAAAACACTGACGGAGGATGAAGAATCAGTATTTCCCCAAGGCCAGGAGGAATCCCCCCAACTCACCAGGGGGACTTGTGCCACAGGGCCCGTGCAGTCAGCTCTGCCAACACCCACCAAGTACGGCGCTGCCTCCTCGGTGTCGCTGCTGGAATCTGTAGGAAGCACGAACGCAGATCAGCGGGCACAGCAGCGGGCACAGCCGGGGACAGGAGAGGCCAAAGAGCTCTGGCTGAGCGCCCCGTGTGCATCTCCAGCGGGCTCTCAGCGTGCTGAGGCTGGGAAGGCCTCTGGGAGGGCAAAGGGTGGAGCAGGCATGAGGAACCAGGCAGGGAGCTCTGCAGAGGGGCCACTGGGCTGTGCCGAGAGCAGGGTGATGCACAGCGAGGGGGAACCAGCCCAGCGCTCCCAGTTAGGCTCTCCAAGCCCACCAGCACCTCGCAGGAAGCAGCTCCATGTGCTGTTTCACACAGACAACTCAGCCCAGCAGGGTAAGAGCAAGGGGATGGCGTGCCAGGAGCTACTGGGAAGAGTAGGCACAGCCAGGAGGGAAGAGAGAAGGGCACATCCAGCACATCCTGTGTCCAGTGCTGGTGCCCTGGTCCTTCCCAAAAACATCCCAGCAGAGCCAGCTGATGCTCAGAGGAGGGAAAAGCAGTTCTGGGCAGTGATTTCCAGGCAAATGGTGAGGAAAAGTTCTCCCAAAGGAGGTCACGTCTCACCCCAGCCACCAGGAAGGTGCAGAAATCCTTCCAGGATGGACAAAGCCATGGAAGAAAAGCCATGGAGGGCTACCAAATCATAATAAATCAGAAAGGTTATCTGCATCTCAGGAAATCCCAGAGCCACAAATCACTGGGGGCTGAGATAACACTGTGGGAAAATATTAAATATTTCTGTGTGCCTGTCGTGTTCCCACCTAAACACATGAAGTTTTTGGTCCCAAGTGTGAACTACATCCAATCTGAGGCCGAAATCTAGAAGCTGGGAGCTCCCACTGCTGAGGTGTCAAGCCCAGCTACCGACACCCTCCTGCCCCGTGCCTGGGGATGGGGCTGGAGGCATCAGTGGGCTGCGGTGGGGCTGGAAAAGCCCTGGGTAAAACCCCGGGAGTGAGGGGCTGCCAGGACCCTCTGCAGCAGGCAGAGAGAGGGAAGAGAGGATGGGAGGAGGGGATGGATCCCTGCAGCCCCCCTCACCCCACCCGGGCCGTGCATCCGTGCCCCGAGAGCTGCTGGGGGACCCCTGCTCCCGCTGCTCTGGCTGGGCAAAGGACACTGCAGAGCGGTGGCGGCAGCTGAGCCGTGGCCGGGGGGCCTCTGCCTGTCCCCCTTTCCTCTCAGTGCTGCCCGGGCAGCCCCTGGGGCAGGGCAGGGAGGCCGGGGGGCTGCACTTGCCGTCTTTGCTGTCTTGGGCGCGGAAGTAGAGGAGCAGCAGCACGGCGGTCAGCGCGATCATCAGCACCAGGCACACGACCAGGATCGCCTCCAGCCGCGAGAAGGAGCAGCTGGACCTCTTCGCACGCATGGTGGGGGCTCTGTGGGGGCGGCAAGGAGCCCGTGGCACATCCCCGTGTGGGGCACGGCCCACCCGTGGCACACATCCCTCCCTCGGAGAGCTGCGTGTGCGCCCAGCCCGCTGTCAGACGGCAGCAGCACAGAGGGATGGGGAGTGGAGATTTATTTTCCATCTTAAGACAGCAGAAACGTCTCCTGCTGGCAGCAATCACCCCCCGTCACCAGGCCTGGCAGGGCAGGGAGAGCCCCCAAATTCCCGACCCCGTGTTTCCCAGGACACTTTGCTCTCCCTACTGAAGAGATCTTGGAGTAAACCCCACAATATTCCACCAGATCCGGAGCTCTGTGAGCGGCTGAAGGAGATGCTGAAGCTCAGAGCACGCCGGAAGAGAACACTGCCACCATAATAAACATCAATTCAGGAAACTCAGCTCCAAGGTCCCTCCCAATCCGCCCCGCTCTGTGGGTCTGGGGTTATTCTGGGACCATTCTGGGATTATTCTGGGACTAGAAGAAAATTGACGAGGCAGAGCCTCTGGTTTTCCTGGCGAAGCTCTGGTAAAGCTCCTGGCTCCGGGCTGTTCCTCACAAGGAATGTGCCCTGGAAACAATGAACCCAGCAGGAAACAACTGCTGCAATGTTCCTGGAAAGGTCACAGTGAGAAACAACAGCAGCAGAGAGCCAAGTGGTCGCTTAGACCTGCTCTAGGTGACCTCTCTTATCAGCTTAATTTGCTACACACCCATGGTAAGGGCTGAATTTCACAGAGCAAATATTTTAGTGGCAACACAGCTAATGTTACAGGCTTCCTCCCTGCCCCTTTTATCCCCTGAGCGTGGCACTGGCTGCCAGGCACCCTGAGCTGCCCAGATAACCCCAGCAGCAGCCTGAAGCACATCAGCCCCACACACACTCACGCTTCTCACCCTCCTGCTGATTGAACTGTCCCAGCAACCCCGGCAGACACAAACACCGACCCTGTGGGGCCCCAGGGGGATCTCCAGCGGGCTTACCTGAGTTCCCTCGCCTGTCCCAGCAGCTCCTGGCTCGAGACCTGCTCCAGGCTGGAAAGTTCAGCTGGAAAATTCTTGCTGAGTAACCCTGTGAGTCAAGCGTGGCACAAGATAAGGAGAAACCAATCAATAATTTTAATCCCTCAAGGAGATGACGGAAGGCTTTTCCCCGGTGTGTTTATGTTCAGCTGCAGAGAGCATCTCCCTCTCCCACAGTAACCTTTCCAGGACTGCCCTGCTCAGCTCTGGTGCTCGAGGAATTCAGGAACAGGGCTTTTTTTCCTCCTCTTCGCCTCATCACAGCTTGACCAGCCTGTGGAATGGTGGCTGCTTCCTGCCTGGATTTGACTCCTAATTCTCGTGGAAGTTCAGTCCTCAGGGTTTTCACGCTCTGCTAGAAGAACTTGAGAGCAGGACTGTATTTTAAGCATACAATACCTTTTATTAATGTATTTCTATTTACTAAAAACTTTCTTTGTTAAACCCCCTTTGTTAAAAGCATGAACCTGCGCTTTTTTCCCATCTGTTTGCCTTTCAAGTCCCAGATAGGTCTGGATAAATTCCCCAGCTGCTCCAATAGGCTTTATCCAAAGGGTTTTGGCAGTTTGCTCCTCCCCAAAACAACAGGACCCGTCACACCCTCAGACGCTGGTGCAGGGAGGAGGGAAGATCCCACCAGCCACAGCCCTGTCTCCCTCCGGCACTGTGGTGGGAATTAAAAGCTGGGAGCACCTCTGGCATTTTCCCTCCCCTCTCAGGAGGTTCAGTTGTCCATGCCCTTCTCCTTGGTGCATCCCTGATCCAAGGGTTAACGTTCCGGGCAGCGTCTGCGTCAGCGCTCCAAGGTCACGTTCAGCGTCGCCCTTTGGCTCTGTGATTTTTGGACTGGCTGGTGGGGAGAAGCAAGATTTACTGATACCTTATCTCCTGCAACTCCCAGGGAGGCTGCTGGGCCTGGACACAGCCCGGCCGGCCGCGTGGGCTGGCAGATATCCCTGACAGCCAGGTCCCAAGGGGCGCGCTGGCCTTGGAGGGAATGCAGGAGGACAGACAAAACCATGGAGCGGCTGCTCTGCTGGCACGGGAGAGCTGCTGGCACAGGGCTGAGCCAGGAAGGGGCTGTGCAAGAGCAAGAGCTCTTCCTGCAGGTGATACATTTGCTGGGGCATCAGTAGAGGTGAAGAAATCGAGTTTTAAGGAATGGTTACAGTGCCAGAGTGTCCTGCCAGCCCCACCCCACAAAACGAAAGAGCTGCAAAAAAGTGGCTCTGTGACCCCAGAAAGGACAAACCAGCTGTTGCTGGGGCTGGAGGAGGAAAAGGCAGATTGGTGACAGCTCAAAACATGCTTTAAATTGTTTTCCTGTTGAGCTCCTTGGGACCCACAGCTCCCCGTGCCCCCCAGGTGATGTGACCGTGTCCAGGCCAAGGACTGCAGAAGCCAGGAGCTTTTTAGTGCAGAAAAGGCACTTTCTGGGCTGCAAAGACCTCAGCTGGAGTGCTAAGGGCTTGGTAAATGCCTCTGGATGCCTTCCTGCCTGTGGGAATGCGGGGAAGGTGAAAGGTTCCCACAGCCCACCCTCCTTCCCAAGACCTGGAGTCCCCCAGCTTCTTCCCGGTGCCATTTTGTGCCAAAGGACACTAAAGACAGCGATGTTTTCCTCACAATCTTTATCCTCCTGAAAAAAAGGCCCCTCCCCATCACTGCCACCCCAGGGCTGCACTCTGTGACCTCCCCAGGCACATCCAGTGGCTGCAACAGCTTGGGGATTTCATCCTCAGCAGGAAAAGTGTTCAAACCCACTCGGGATTGATGGATCCACCAAAGGAATCAAGCACAGCTGATTCCAACACAGATGGCCAAAGGTGCATTTCTTTACTCGGTGAACGTTGTGCTTCCAAACCATTGAGAAAGAGGATTCAAACCACCTCTGGATAGGAAAAAAAAAGAAAGAAAGAAAGAAAATTGTCTTCGAAATATAAACCCATGAAGTGTTTACTTCCCTTTTCTCTCCTCATTTTTCAGTTCCTCGTCCCTCCCGAGCAAGCCCAGATAATTTTGGAGAGGTGGCCCTTTCCTACAGCATCCAAATTTCACTTTAAAACCAGCATTTCCTGGTCTCTTGGAGAGCTCCCTTTCTGCAAACCATCCAAGCTGGGGCTGGGTAAAACTGAACTCCTCTCCCAAAAACGCACAGGAGGCCACGATCTTCTCTGTAAATCTTCTGAAACAAAAACTCTTCTGATGGGCAATGCAGAGACTGAAAATCCCTTTACTTTTAATGAGAAGGCCCGGGAGGATGCCTGCAACTGGCTGGATCAACCCTTCAGCGCTCTGGGGGGCAAAAATCCCTTTTTTTCCTGAGAAGCCACCTGGAATGATGGGCAATTCCCCAGTGTCCCAGCCTCGCTCGTCCCTGCAGGACAGAAACCTTGATTCCAGCCTGTTTGCCAAGCCCTGGCCAGATCCTGAGCAGAAAATTGGAACAACCATCACCTCCACATGAGCAGGTGGCTGGTACAGGGCCAGGATATCCCCCAAAGCCGGGGGTCCTGGGTGTGAGGGGCCTCAGAGCCCTCACAGCCCCCAGAGCCTGCGCAGCAATTAAGAGGCCTCTTACATAATGTTGTTTATTTACCAAAGAACAGCCAAAGTCGTTTTTGCCGGGCTCAGGATGGCAGGAGATGAAGTCTCTGCACAGAGCTGTCAGCAGGAACCCTGCCAGCCTTCGGCAAGGGCACACCAGGGCTGCTTTAAGCAGCACCACGTGGATTTTCTTCCCCACCTTTCCTGGTCAAAACACAGACCCCTTGTCCAAGCAGCAGCTGGAAGTGGGAGCACACTTACTCGTGGTGGCAAATGGTGATTTTCCTGCTGGAAAACACAGCTGGGAGCACACATGGAGAGTTTAGGAAGGGCAGGTTGAATGGAAAGGTAAGAAAATTGGAGCAACTGCAATTTCTGAGCTCCAAAGTCCTGCACCGAGTGGCAGCTGAACTGAAGGGACACCTAGCAAATATAATTAAATATAATCGTCCTGGGGTGCCTGGCCTTTCCTTCCCCACCCTCCCTTGCCTTGCCTCACGAGCAAGAACCCTCCTGCCCTTCCAGACAACCAAGTCACGGTGACTTTTTGCTGCTAATAACTGATGTGCAGACACGTGCATGCCCCAACACTCCCCAGGTGAGGTGGCCTAAATCTACCCAGAGGTTAAAGGCAAATGGGTTAAAGCTTCACCACAAATGGAGAATATTTTGCCATCCCTCACCTGAAGCAGCCCCAGCGCCAGGGACAGGGCCCTTCCCTGGGATGTGGGAGAGCCCAGGGAGGCATCTCTCCCTGGAAGAGCCAAGCAGCATGAACCAAGTTCAAAAGCTCTGGCACAAAACTGGGAAAACCTTCTCGAGAACCAAAACCAGCAAGGCAGAATTGGGCAGATCCAAATTAAATCCCACTGGATTTTTTTGGGGGGGAAATACAGTCAGAAAATGAACAAGGTGGGCTGCTCTGTGCCCATCTGTGCCAGCAGGGGCCGAGCTGCTGCTGCTGCTGTTGAAAACCATCTGCAGCCCAGTTATGGGAGCCCTGCCTGCTCCCAAACCTTGCAAGACCTGCTTCTTCCATCATCTCAGAACCACAGAATATCCTGACCCACAGGGACCCATCAAAATCCACTGCCTGGTCCTGCACAGGACACTCCCAATAATCCCATCACGTGCCTGAGAGTGGTGTCCAAATATTGATTTATTTAAACCAGGGATGTGCAAAGGGTGTCGTGCCCAAATCCCGGTACTCACCAGCATTCCCTGCCCGAGCTGCAGCACCCACGGACAGCCAGGGGCAGGAGAGGCATTGAGAGGATGCACAGAGAAACCACAGGTCCTTCTGGCCAGTATTTCTGGCCAACATCTGCTGAGTTGGACGAGAGAAGCTGCCAAAACAGGAACTTGTGGCTGTTCTTCGGGCAGTGCTCTGATCTGCTGGCACCCGGAGCACAGTGAGGCCGGGCACTGAGGGAAAGCAGGAGGGGGAAGGTGATGGGATTGCTCTTTCCAGAGTACAAGAAAGCAAAGGGGTTGCTGCCCTGGTTTGGCTGAGCTCCTCAAACTCCTCCCATCCCTGTATTTCATGGGTTTAAAACCTCCCCCACGTGGCAGCGCCAAAGGCTAAATCCAGATGGATCTTGGCAGCATCAATGCCCACCCTCCCAGCAAGATCCTGGTTTGCCCAGGTCCTTCTCCACCTTGAACTGTCCTTTTCCAGCCTTTTCTGGTGGAGACCCCTCTTCCCAATTTCAGCCTCCTGGCACCTGCTCTGGAATGCCCAGGTTTGCCCCTCCACACACAAACCAGGCCCGTCCTCTACAGACACCCCCAGCGCTCAGCTGGAGGCCACAGAGGATGGTTTTAGTGGCACAGCGTGGGGAAATCCACAACTTCTGCTGGACTGAGGCAGCACAACGCCGGATTCCAGCTTTTGCAGACTTGTAGTTTGCTGTGCTCACCTCTCTGACGGGCACCAAGCAAAGCAAGAGCAGCAGGAGCTTCCCTACCCAAGGGAGAGGCAACAACACAGCAGCGCCCAGGGCAAGGGAACCACCTTGGTGGCAGTTCAGCCTCTAACTGGGACAGGATTGTCCCTGGAAGTCACCCGAGGGTCTCAGCCCAGGAACACAGAGCTCCCAGGCCAAGTGTGGTGCTCAGTGATGGCAGAGGGGCCCCACCAGCCCTGGCTGCGCTCTCCGGAGAGCAGAGGCTGAGGGATGGCTGCAGATGGATCTTACCTGAGGCCTGGGGGGAATGCAGGGGGAGATGTGGGATTCTGGCCATCAGCACCATGCTGGAGGTCGCCCTGACCTGGGGCCATGTCCCATCCCAGCCAGCCAGAGCGATGCTCCCGGGGAAGGAGAACAAGGCAGCACAAACTCCACAGCCTGGACCGAGCCAGTGCACAGCAGTTCTGTCCCAAACCCATCCCAGGCCCCTCCTCCAGAGCCAGCAGCCCTGAGCCCCTGTCCCCCACTCCCAGGCTCCCTTCCCGAGGCAGCAGCCCCGCTGTGGCACAGGTGGGGCCGTGCAGGAAGTCAGACACCACAAGGCAGGGTTGAGCAGATTCCATTTAATGTCATGTGCATATATATCCATACATTTACTAATGTCAATGGTTCGGATGTGCGTGATGCCAGGTCTTGAAAAATCTACTCCTCGGGTTGCTCTGGGAGCCTGAACTTGCTCAAAAACCAGCTCAAAAATCAGCTCGGGGTGGGGTTGGGCTGTTCAAAAACCGACTTTTAACCCCAAGGTTGCCAAGGGAAAGCCGTGAATTGAAGGCAGAGCAGGCAGAGCTGAGCCCCCAGTTCCCACCCAGCTCTGCAGATGCTCTTGCAAAGGGTTTGGCCAGGAACCCCCTCCCTGCTCACGTCCCTCCCTCCCTCCCTCCCCGGGAGACAGAGAACTGATAAGGATCAGGCTGCTCCTGCTCAGCATCCCAAGCAACACCCCACCAGCTCTCCAGGGCAGATTTTGGCCCAGGCTGAGGAACAGGGAAGAGAAGTGGAGATCAAGCATCCCCAAAAAACAGAAGAGAAGGCAGAAATGACACGTTCACCACCACGGACGCACAGAACTTGGCTTCTCTTTTCTTTTTTTCCCTAGCGCCCAGGGGCCAGGACTGGCAGCTCCCGGGGGAAGGGGTGCTCGCCCTGCCCTGTGCTGCGTCCCAGCAGCTCGGGGTAGATTTTTCAAGGCCTGGAGATGGCTCCCAGGAAGGCTCCTCCCGCCCGCTCGCGCTCACCGATTGCATAGCGTTTATTTCAGATAAGGCACTGTTTTGCCCGACAGCAATTCCACATCAATGCAGTTTCCGTACAGTCCACATCGGATGGCCTACAGTGCAATAACATCAACTTAAAGGCAAGGTTTGCAAGAATAAACCCAGCTTTAAATTTCAACGGAATATTAATAAGATAAAAGGAAACTACATTTTTCAAAAGCCTGTTTTATTTTCCTTCACCATTGTTGTTTTACAATACAAATATCACCTTGTGAATACACAAAAAACCTACAGAAGATAACTCTGCTTCACGTAAAATACAGAATGGATATATATATATTTATATATATATTTTTCTCTTCTTCATTCTTTTTTAAAAAAACTATTTTTTGTTCTGCACATTGGCAAGTTTAGGATAGGAGACTTCCCCAAACATACAGTATGTATGGTAGGAGTGAAAACTTAGAATTACATGCAGTTTCTGCACAAATATTTTAAAGAAATAGATTATCTTTGTTGTTTTTCAACAACACTTTGATAGGGGATGGAGAAACCATTCGTAGTTCACTCAGTGATCATTTGTAAAATTCTTAAAAAACAGGAATTCATGGCTGTTTTGCTTTTTAAAATCCAGCTACGAAGTAGACAATAAATTTTTAGCTTGACCTGCCCACAATGTGTGAGCAAGGTCGGACCCTTTTTGTTTGGTGGGGTGGGAGGTTTTTCCCTACACGTGGCAATTTCAACATTATAAGCAAATTTCCAGTTTAATTTAGCTATAAATGCAAAAATTAGTCATTATACAGTATATATAATTCTGCTTTCATGGAATACTTTATTTTAAATAAAAACATTTAAGACTGCCTACTGACCATACAATCAAGACAAGAAAGGCACTAGAAACATAGACAAATCTCTCTCTCTCCCAAGAAGCATTTTCTTTAAATTTTTTAACTCTCTATTCTCTGACATTTAAAAATCTTTTTTAAATTTAATTTTTTTTCATACACATTTTGAAAAATAAAGTTAGGAAATACTTAGAAAATCACTTTACATTTTTTTCTCTTTTTTTTTTTTTTGTGGTTTTTTCTTTTTTGCACTTTTTTGACACAGTCAGTCACTGCAGATTCTACAAAATCAGGATTTACCAAACCTTTCTGTGTCTATCATCTTATGCGTAGCGCGGTGCAACAGGTAGAAAGATTTCTTGATTTCACCCAAGGCAGGTATTTAGAAACCTTCATATAGTCATTTGCTAGAAAATGGCTTACAGCCCAATCTTTGGGGCAAGAGATATGAAAAGTATGTTTTCCCAAGAAAATAATATGCTTTGTTCCCAGACGTGACTGGAAAGACCAGAACTTATGATATAAAAGCTTTTCATTTATGTCGTCGCATCATATACAAAGGAACATGGTGATGGGCAAATGCAAATCCCAACTCTATCAACAAGAAATGTATAACAGTGCATGATAAGTTAAATTCTCTTTATTGTTGTCCAACGCAGATCCTTTGGAGAGAAAAAAAGATCACAGTGCTTACCAGGTAACTGAACAGGTCAGGTCCAGGGAGCTGCTAAAGAAAGGGTTAGGGAGCGGTGGAGTTTCGTTTATGGCATCTTCTCTTGGAGTTGTGAGCACTTGGGACAGGTCCTTTCCCGGGCTGGGGTGACACTGTTACGTGTCGCTCACCAGGCGGCTGTACTTGACCTGCCGGCCCCGCGCCAGCGCCGGACACCGCAGGGGCCAGTGGTAGGAGCGAGGTACAATTCCTTGGACATTCTTCTCGAAGTACTGGAAGGGCTTGTACCACCAGACCCTTGCGAGGAGGTTAGTTTGGGAAGCTTCTTTTAGCACCTGCAGGGAGACAAGGGCAGAAAAGGGGATTACCCAAGGGCAGCTCATTTATTCATGCGACTTGGCTCGCGGCCGTTCATCGGTGCTGTCCTGCTGCCTGCTGCTCCCAAAATCTCACCTCCCACACAGCTCCCAGCCTCCCTGCACACACCAAACGTTGCTCACCCCTGTCTACAGGGCCTCAGTCGTTTGATGGGCCCACAGGAAAGGAATGAGTGGAAGAACGGTGTCTCCTCTCCCTTGGGAATGAAAGCGCCATCCCAAAGCACGGCTGTTCCGTAAGTGCCTCTGAAATTCCATGTAGCTCGGGAATCACTTTGGAGCCCGGCTGTGGGCCACTGGAGCCAAGAGCAGGGCACATCCCACCCCATCTGGAGGAGGTCAGAACCCTGCCCCGCCCTCCACACGCTCCCAGACTGCTCCCACCCACCCTCTGCTTCTCTCAGCCTTGAGCAAGTCTCAGCACCAGACACAAGGAGTGGGCAGGCCCCAAGGGAATTATCCAACATCCTGCTGCCGACTTTCCACGCCAGAGCCAGAGATCCCTGTATCCACCCACCCACCCAAGGGGAATATACAAGCACAGGGCTTGTACACTGAGCTTAATCTCCATGTCAAGGTCACGTGTCAAATAAATCCACTGTTGCTTTTAATTTTAAGGCCGGGCACAAGCCCCAGCATGAGGAAGGAGAGAGCAGCACAGCAATGTGTGCTCAGGGAAGAATCCAGAGACTGGCCTTTCCCAGCATCCTGGCAGCTCAGGGAAGCAGTGTTGAGCCACCTCCTGAGTCACATCAGGCAGCAGAACAGGAACGTTTCCACACCAAGGGCTCTGCCGAAGCAAGTCCTCGGCAGGGCTCAGGGCCATCCTGACTCCAGCACTTCCAGCCTGGAAGCACAGCCACTCAGCAGACCTGTTCTGAGAGCCCAGGAGCAGAGTCAAAGCATGGAATCCTCTGGGGCTGTGTGACAGGAGCTGGGCACAGACTCCTGTCGAGCACAGTGCCTCCCAAACTGACTGAGCATAAAGGGCACCTCATTTGCAACTGGGCATTTGGGGCAGAAATGTACCACAGGGCTTGGCTGGGGGTACTGCTTCAAGCAGCACCAAACCAGTGCAATAACGAGGTGGCAGCTACAAGGCCTTCAGGGGGCCTGGAGCCTGATGATCTTTAAGGCCCCTTCCAGCCCAGGCCATTCCGTGATGGTTCTGTGATAGGATCCAAAAATCTGCACTGTCACAATATGAACTCATCTCCTACCATCGCAGCAGGTCTGTATTAAACATAATTAACAGCATATGCCACAGATGAGCAAAAGATCTTTGACCACGAGCACAGAAAATACTCAGACAACAAAATGTCTCTTAACTCCCTTGTCCATGGGAAAGACTTGTGCATTTTCTCTCAGAGAATCATGGAACACCCAGAGCTGGAAGGGACCTCCAGGGATCATGGATCCAGCCCCTGGCCCTGCACAGACACCCCAACACCCCCACCCTGGGCATCCCTGGCAGTGCTGCCCAAACACTCCTGGGGCTCTGGCAGCCTCGGGGCCGTGCCCATTCCCTGGGGAGCCTGGGCAGTGCCCAGCACCCTCTGGGGGAAGAACCTTTCCCTGATCTCCAGCCCAAACCTGCCCTGGCACAGCAGAGGAGGTTTCACCTTCCTCAGCACTGTCAGCTCCTCCCTGACTGCTCCAGTTCACCAGCCAGGAGAACTTGTCACCCCTTGGAAACACTTTCAAAAACCAGTTTATTTTTAGCAAGGCCTCCTCCTATTCCTCGAGAGACCTATGGCACAAGCCACAGAACACAAGAAAACCCCATGTGGCCTCAACAACCAAACAAAAAGAACCCAAAAGAATCTCAGTGTTTTGCTGTTCTATCACAAATGTGGCCACCTGGCCCCAGTTCAGAAGGACTCCAAACACTGAGGTTACCCAGGGGAAGCAGAGCCCTGCCTGACATCGGAGAGACCTTCCCGTATTTTTGTGGTCAAGACACAAGAAGAACCCAATTTTTGATGCCTCTTTCTCCCCTGCAAACCCAACAGCAGGGGAAAGAGAGGGACTCTGCACAGGACACGGGTGAACCTGGATATTTCGCCCCCCCACCCCCCACCCCACCCCAGGCTACAGCAGGAGCATCCAAGGAGTGGGAGGCACTCACTTGCTGGTTGGCCATTGTGTGGTACCACCAGAATAGCCTTGTAGTGATGTAGTAAGCCACCACCACGTCCACAGTGTAGTGGTCATGAGCAAGGAGGATGCAGAACATCCCCACCATGCTGAGCGCCCAGCAGAGCCAGTGGTACCACCAGAGTCGCCGTGGGGAGTCTGCAAAAAAGCACAGGCAGGGGTTACTTCAGAGTGGAACTTTATCAGCACTGCTGCTGTGATTAGCAGAGGTCATGGACTGCAATCCCAGCTGACACAGAGATGCCTGTGCTGAGATTAAGGGCAGGAATGCTGAGATCACAAAACAAGTATCACTCTCTTAAGGTGTAACTTAAAATTGTACTCAGGGTAATGAGTATCCTTGGAAATTAGAAAGGTTATGAAATTTTTGAGAAAGATATAATATACCCTGGCCAGTCAAATTAACCTGTTTGTGTTTAGATGGGATATTGAGAAGGAATTGTTCCCTGGGAAGGTGGGCAGGCCCTGGCACGGGGTGCCCAGAGCAGCTGTGGCTGCCCCTGGATCCCTGGCAGTGCCCAAGGCCAGGCTGGACATTGGGGCTTGGAGCAGCCTGGGACAGTGGAAGGTGTCCCTGCCCATGGCAGGGGCAGGGGATGGAATGAGATGGGCTTTGAGGTCCCTTCCAACCCAAACCATTACAACCTCTCTGGTGAAGAATTTTTCCCTGGTATCCAACTTTTAGTGCAGCCTGAGGCCATTTCCTCTCACGGTGGAAAACGCGGCTATTTCAACTCGAACTGTGTTCACCAGTGAGCACAACAGACACTCCTCAGCCAGGAGGGAATTACGCAGCAGGAGAGCAGCAGGGCTGTCACACTCTTTGATGAACAGGTAGGTGAGGGTGAGGATGACGGTGTGGCCGCTGTACAGGTAGTCCCCACACATGTTGTGGGAGCCCGTGATGGACAAGCCTCCGCCAGCAATCAACTTCATTATCCTTCGCAGGTGAGATTCCCAGTCTCCAAAGAGCTGGCGGAAGAGCAAAACACAAAAGCACGGTAAAATAACACAGCTCAGAGCAATGGTTTTAAGCAGCAATTTGGCCTTTCAGTTCTTCTCCCTTTCTGCTTTTATCCACAATATCAATCACCAGATAAATCCACAGCCCTTCCCAAGAGCTGGCAGCACATTTCTAGCAGGAAAAAGACTGGAAATGAGACACGAGTGTTTTGATGCTCTGCACCTCTTGTAGCTGGTGCTCAGGTGAGATTTTCCTCCTGTTCAAGAGGCAGCACACTCTAAAAGAGATGAGGTTTAATTTGGTTCCCGTTGTTGGTAACAGCGCAGGCCCTACTGGTGATCATCCAACAGAAACCAGGAGGAACTGCCCAGGCTCTACAGCCAGCTGCCAAAACAGGATCTGATGAACAGAAGAGCATCTCACTCCAAACCCTAAGGCCTTGGAAAAGTCTGCAAATTTATTTCTTTCCACTTCCCATTCCAACAGAAACATCTGTGGTGTCTGTCAGAGCACAGTGCCTGACTTGTGCTGTGAATCCACAGCAGCCCAAGCAGGGATCTCCCTCCACACCCACTGGATCTGCTCTGACCCACCCCCAACCCATGGCACTGACTCACGGAGCATTCCTAAAAAAACTTCATTTTGCCCAAGGAAAGCCAAATCCAAGCAAACCAAGTCCTCCCCGTGAGGACACTCTGCTCTCTCTCCTGAGTGACCGAGGGCAGCTGGCACTGCCCAAGACTTTGGCTGCTCCCAGCTCTAAGGCAAGCCCAAATATCAAACAAATCAACAAAAAATGTACGGCACGGGACAACCAGGATGTGTGGAGAACCTCTGGGACCCATTGGGAAGCAGGGACCAGCGCAGGACTAATGGATCAAGGCACACGTGTGCATTGCATCCTCACCTCATTTTATGATGTTTGAAAATCCACGGAAACCACTGAACTGTCAGAAGGAAACACAGATCCCCCAGGCTGGCCATTATGCTTTTATTTTAAAGCTTGGCCTTGCTTTAAGAAGTGGCAATTAATAATTTCTGACAGACTTGAGCAAGTTCTTTGCAGGAATTAAAGATTTCCTGCTAACAGTTGCTCACAAACACTAAACTGCTCCCCAAAGCCCACTTTTCACAATCACGCAGAACTCAATAAGGTGTTGAGAGGTTATTCTTCTCCCACCAGCACATTCAGAGCTTTCAAGAAAACCCAGCTTTATCCTTAATCTTATCAGGGCCCTCAGCTTGTCTCCGCTTGAGTAATGAGGAGGATTTGCCAACGCCGTAAATTCCCAAAACCGACAGATTTATTCACCTCAGCCCATAAATACCTGTGTTCTTTCTGGTTTAATTTCCTAGCAGCAGACTGTTCAAACACAGTGTTGACTCCTCGCCCACTCACCTCTCTTTCCAAAATCCCTCCAAAAGCCACAAAGGCTCTGCCTTGGCAAACCCTGGCTGGACTCCCCCGAGGAACCGAAGCATTTTGGCTTTGTTTGGACATGCCAATCCTCACCAAAACAGCGACAGCATGTGGATCAAGTCCAATCAGGATTTTACTGCTGTACCTCAGGGGTTTTACAACCTGCCACCTGATTTATGGCTGTGCTTCTGCCCTTTCTCCTGCTTCAGTTGTGTCACAGCACAGCCAGCCCCAGGAATTGCAGTAAGGACCAGGATTCCAGCAATGCTGGGGTGACCAGAGATGGATGCAACAGCACCAGCCCTGTCCCATCTCCACCCTGAGCACGTGAATTACCCTTCCAGGCTGACCACAAGGGTCTTGCCCAGGCACCTCTGTCCCAGCAGCCTGGTTTCAGCCACAGCTTTCACAAGCCAAATTTATCTCTCAGAGGCTGTGCTAGATTGGGGAGGAGGTGAAAAGTCCCTGTGCTATTGCAAAAATATGTGCAAGAGACAGACAGCCTTAGGAAAGTCTCTCTGGGCTATTTTCAACCACGAATCACATCTGCATTTGACACACTGAGGTGTGGATTTCTTTAGAAATCAGTGACTCACACATGGCACAGGTTGCACACCTTCAGCTGCTCCAGTGGGGACAGGAACATGCTGAGCACACAAATGAGTTGAAAATGCCGCAGAAATTGGGAAGCTCAGTGCTTTGAAAAGGATGGGAATTCCTGCACTGCCCCCAGCACCTGTCAACACCTCCCCTGAGAGGGCAGCCAGTGAGCTGCAGAAGGATGTCCCTGTCACACCAAACCAGCGCTCTCAAATTAAAATCATAGAATGGTTTGGGCTGGTTTGGGCTTAAAGCTCAACCAGTGCCACCCCTGCCATGGGCAGGGACACCTTCCACTGTCCCAGGCTGCTCCACGCCCCAGTGTCCAGCCTGGCCTTGGGCACTGCCAGGGACCCAGGGGCAGCCACAGCTGCTCTGGGCACCCTGTGCCAGGGCCTGCCCACCCTCCCAGGGAACAATTCCTTCCCAATATCCCATTCAGCCCTGCCCTCTGTCACTCTGAACCCATTCCCTGTGTCCTGCCACTCCCAGTTCCTGCTGCAGGGTCCCTCTCCACCTTCCCTGTATCCCTTCAGACCCAGGAAGGGGCTGTGAGGTCTCCACACAACCTTCTCCTCTCCAGGCTGAGCAGCCCCAGCTCTCCCAGCCTGGCTCCACAGGGGAGGTGCTCCAGTCCCCTCAGCAACTCCATGGCCTCCTCTGGACCTGCTCCAACAGTTCCATGTCCTTCTTGTGCTGGGGGCACCAGAGCTGTGCACAGAATTCCACAGGGGTCTCATGACAGTGGGACAGAATCCCCTCCCTTAGAAACACTTACTGAGAAAGCAGTTTGGGAAGAGCAGGGTGAGGGGGAAACACGTTGGTTAGAGCACAGCAAGGCACCCAGGAGGAGTTTACCTTTGGAGAACACTTGAAATGCATTCCAGGTACTGGGAGTGTAGTCACATACATGGTAATACACCGGTACAGGTATAGTGTGCCAACTATACAGAAAAATCTTCTGCTAATTATAGACCTGGCAGAGAGAAAAAAACAGGCAAAAATAAGGAGGTCACTCAAGGCAAACAGAATCCACAAAGGTAAACAAAACAAACCGCCAGCTGTTTTGTCCTGGCGCTTTGGAAACTCGTGACACTATCGGCTTACACCTGGGAATGCTGAACTACTCCACAAATATTCCCACGCCTTCCAGGCCAGGAACACAGGAGCAACTCAGCTCACACTGCCCATGGAAGTGATTACAGGAAATCTAAGGATTAGGACGCAAAAGCCTGGCAGATTGGGTGCTGAGGACATTAAAGGGGATTTATGCCCCACACCCCTCCATTAGCTGTGGCCGTCACTAATTTCCTATTCGAGGCAGGGGATAAAGTTACAGCATTTTCATTCCAAGATGAAAAGGAGTAGGTTTATTTCAGCTGATGCACAATTTAGCGATTACAAAGGGTCTCCTGTATAACCCAGAGGAGTGAGAGAACACATCTTTCCTGAGCAGCATTAGAAAGGAAGCAATTCACATCGGCAAGGAAAGCTCCCAAATGAAAACGCAGAGCTGCTCTGGCCACAGGACAGGCTGTTTGCAGGGAAGCCACTCAGCAGCCACAGCTGCAGAGATGTTTATTAGTGAGGGCTGATGTTCACAGAGAGGGCAGATGCAAATTTGGGGTACTGTGTGGTGCTTCTGAAAACCAGCAAGAGCACCTGGGGTACAGGATGGGCTCAGGAGGGACAGCCAGCCCCAAAACTGCCCCACTGGAGTAACAGCTAAAAACACCTCAAAGAAAGACAATTAAACCCATCCTGGCACATCCACCAGGACAGGGGCAACCTCTGGAGAGATCCTACAGAGAGATCACTGCCAGGGTTAGAAAAATCAGGGGTAAATCCAATCACAGCAGTTAATCACCCTTTGTGTTCCACTGGTTACAGACCTGTGGGTTTGGGTTCCTTTTAAACCATTGTTATTTGCAGTTATGGTCATTTCAAGCTGCAGGTTCTGGCATTCACAGAATCCAAGAACAGACTGGATTAGAAGGGACCTCAAAGCCCATCCAGTGCCACCCCTGCCATGGGCAGGGACACCTTCCACTGTCCCAGGCTGCTCCAAGCCCCAATGTCCAGCCTGGCCTTGGGCACTGCCAGGGATCCAGGGGCAGCCACAGCTGCTCTGGGCACCCTGTGCCAGGGCCTGCCCACCTTCCCAGGAAACAATTCCTTCCCAACATCCCATCTATCCCTGCCCTCTGGCACTGGGAAGCCATTCCCTGTGTCCTGCCACTCCAGGCCCCTCTAAAGAGTCTCTCTCCTTCTTTCTTGGAGGTTCCCCCTTCAGGCACTGGAATTCATTTGCTGCTATTTTGCTCACTTTTAAAAAAATAACGTTCCTATCGAGCTGAGCTCTCTCGAAACTCAAAACTGCCCATCCTTTACATTTTTCAGTGCTTTTGGCAGAGTTATTAAAGTGGAGTGCTCCGCTCTCGGAGGAGTGTGACTCTGCAGTGCCAGGTCAGGAACACCTGACTGAAAGCTTCAGCTCTTGCAGGGTAAACACATTTTGCACTGGAGTGCTCAATGCTGCAACACAGTATTCCAGATTTCTTTTCTTCTCTCTCCTGGTGTAAACATGGACAAAGCTGCGAGTTAAGAATCGTAATTATTAATGTTGCTCCACAGACTGAGATTTAAGTGTGGAGGGCACCATTCCAGTGGGGCTGGGGTTTTCCTGTGCAGAGTTTTTCCTCCCAGATCTCACCCTTGTGGCTTTTAGAACCAGACATGAACCTGCTTTTTTTCCTTATAACTTAAAGGCAAACGGAGGAGTAGGGATTAAAGACTGAGCAGCACGGTATTTTGAGAGACCAAAGAAGTGGCAGTATTTTATGGAGCACTGAACTTCTTTTTTTAATTAAAATTACCACTTGATTTAGCTTGATTTGGCATATTTTACCTTAGGAAAGTCTGAGAGAGCTCTGCACTGTAATACACAGAAAAAATAAACGTTAAAAGCCTCCTGTTTCCCCTTCTCCAGAGGAGTGGTGTGCGTGTGAGACTCAGAGGCAGCCAGCAAGTACAACCTCCCCCCTTATTCCTGGCCCGGGGAACTCCATTCCAGCTCTGCAGACCTGAGCAGGGAGCACACTGCTCCTTCAGTCCCACCAGGGACCTCATGGCCAACCCCAGCGTTGTACTTCTCCCACAGCATCTGGGAATGCTTCCCAGAAGTTAACCTGCCTCAGCAGCTTCCTCGAGCTCCCTGTGGAAACTCCAGAGTGCCCAGCCCAGACCTGCTCCTGCCTTCTGGAGAGACACCAGCCCAGCTCCATGCCATGGACAGTGTTAGAACCACGGAATCACAGAATGTTTGGGTTGGAAGGGGCCTCAAAGCCCATCCAGTGCCACCCCTGCCATGGGCAGGGACACCTTCCACTGTCTCAGGCTGCTCCAAGCCCCAAGGTCCAGCCTGGCCTTGGACACTTCCAAGGATGGGGAAGCAGAAGTGAGGAAGGTCCACCCAGCCCAATGCCCTTCCTTTATTCCTGAGTGAAGTTTCAAAAGGAGGGGATAACCCACAGCACAAAAGAGATTCACAAAATGAGGTCCTCCAGATAATGCCACCTGGCAGGGCTGCTGTTCCTGCCAGCATCTCTCCTGCTCTTCCCTTTCTGCTGCTCAGCCACAGCTTGGGCCTCTCAGACTGTGATCCCTCTGCTCACGGATAGAAAAGAGATTTTGGTCTTGGAAGCATTCCACGATCAGTGCATACACTGACCAAGCTCTGTGACATCTTCCCCTAACACCAGAAAAGGCCCTTCTAAAGGGACTTCCCATGGCAGGGGGTTGGAATGGGATGAGCTTTGAGGTCCCTTCCAACCCCAAACACTCTGTGATTCTGTAACATACATAAAAACAAACACACCAAAGCAAATGGGGACAGGGCAGGGGGGGACCTTCACATCTGCCAGTGACACCAACACATGGATCATCAACTCAACCCACGTCTCACTGCTTCAACAAGGGCTTCTTCCAAGGGCTCTGCTGCTCTTCACCTACAGGCTCTGCTCAGCTCCACCACAAGGTGCTTCATCCCTGGCATGGTCCTATTAACCTGCACCTCCTTCCTGAGGGCAATCCCACACCACTTCCTCTAGCTGTTTCCCTTGGGATTAAAATCATGGAATATCCTGAGAGGGAAGGGACCCACAGGGACCATCCAGGGCAGCCCCTGGCCCTGCCCAGACACCCCACCAATCCCACCCTGGGCATCCCTGGCAGTGCTGCCCAAACACTCCTGGAGCTCTGGCAGCCTCGGGGCCGTGCCCATTCCCTGGGGAGCCTGGGCAGTGCCCAGCACTCTCTGGGGGAAGAACCTTTCCCTGCTCTCCAGCCTAAGCCTGCCCTGGCACAGCTCCAGCTGTGCCCTTGGATCCTGGTTCACAGCTGCCCTCACGGGAGCATGACCAGGACTCCCTCTGAACAAACACTGAGTTCAGAACATCATTTCACCCAATCCATGGCTTTTCACACGTAAAAAAGTTCCAAGTTAACCGTGCAGGCAAACACGAGCAGGGACATTGCTTAGTTTCTTAGGGAACCTTTGGATTTCTGCCTTCTACAAAGCAGCTCACACTGTGTGATATCTATTTCAGCTTTGAAAACCGAGACAAGAAGATCACAAGGAGCTTCATTTTGTTTGGATGCAAACCAGCATCACAGAATCACCAGGTTGGAAGAGACCTTCAAGATCACCGAGTCCAACCCATGCCCTAACACCACCTCAACTAAACCATGGCACTGACTGCCACATCCAATCTTTTCTTAAACACATCCAGGGATGGTGACTCCACCACCTCCCCAGGCAAACAATTCCAGAACTTTATCACTCTTCCAGTAAAAAACTTTTTCCTAACATCCAACCTAAATTTCCCTTGGCGCAGCCTGAGACTGTGTCCAAAAGCTGCCCTCCAAAAGCTGTCAGAAGCACTCAAGTTTGGAAAAGGTTTTACTTACTTGTATTTTAAGAGCAGCCACTGAACAAACCACAGTCCTACAAGGATCATGCCGTTGATTTCACAAATAGAAAAAGCCCATTGCACCCGATCAAAGCGATCAAAAAATGCATCTGGGAGGGGAGGCTGCACCTCCTTGGGAGGCACTCGTTCATGAACCACCGAGATAGTCACCGTGGTGAAGACAAAACAAAGAAGTGCATAAATAAAAGCCAGGAAAGTCTTGCCCCATTCCATGGGATACTGCGAGCGCTCCGGCTCCGGCATGGGGATCTTGATCATCTCCTTCTTGAACCCGTTGGGGACCCCGTTGAGCTTGAGCGCGGCGCCGAAGCCGTTCTGGCGCGGGGGGTCGCCGGCGCGGATGTGCCCATTGGCGTGGCCGTTCTTGTGAGCCTCCATGTGGTGAGCCATCTTCAGCCCCTCGATCATGTTCAACAGCCGCTGGCCGCTGTCGGAAGACACCCGGGACAGAGGGGATTTCTTGAAATCCTCCTCTGTCAGGTTGATGAGGTCCTGCCCGGTGAAGCTCTTCAGGGGCTCACAGTACTCCGGCACGGCATTGTCCGTCAGCCAGCTGGTCACCTCCTCGGGTGACCACAGCACCACTTCTTTCATGTCGCCGGGGACGGTGGCACATGGGCTCTAAAGCGGGCAGCAGTCACTGCGGCTCCAGCGCGGCGGGAAGCTCCTCCTTGGCTTCATCTTGTCCCGGGAATGGGTTTGGCCAGAGGCGAGAGCCCGTCCCTACCCAGCCCACACCAGCGTGCGGGCGCCGCGGCCAGCATAGGAAACGCTCTACTTCATCTTCGTGTTGGCATTCTTCTTCCTGGGGAGGGGGAGAAAAACCCAAAACCAGGCATTAGGACGGTGTTTAGCCTGCAGTTCATGGCCAAAGCCAAAATTCCGGCACAAAACCAGCTGTGCTCAGGATGGACAACAGAGTCTGGAGGGAAAGGAGCAGCAGATTCGAGCTCCACCCTCGTACACACAGCATGCTGAGTCCTTCCCGAGCTCGCTGCTCATTTCTTAAAAGATTTAACATCACTTTGCAGCTGTGGGAAGCCTCCTTCCTGCTCTGTACTTGTTATATTTTCTACTTCTACACTCTAGTCCATGAACAGCACCCAAACTCCTCTTACAATCACCACACTCATGGATTTAAGGAGCTACAGAGCAAATCTTTGGTATTATTTGTGGCAGAAACCTTTCCTGCCCCTTACCAACTGGCATCTTAATGCAATGTGTGGCACCAGTGATTGCTCACGAAAACTGATTTTCATTCCAGAAGGCAAAAGTCATAAAATCACAAAATCCCAGAGTGATTTAGGTTGGAAAAGACCTTAAAGCTCATCCCATTCCACCCCCTGCCATGGGCAGGAACACCTTCCATTAGACCAGGTTGCTCCAAGCCCCGTCCAACTCACCCTAGAACTCCTCCAGGTGCCATATATAGTCATCAACACCAAAAAATGGGTGTAGATAAGCAAGGATCTACTCTCTGGGCCAAAACACCATCAGGAAAATCAATTATCAAACAGATTAGCTTGAAAATAAACCAAAGCATTTAGGCTTGCAGCTATTTAGCAGCTCTGTGAGGTATATTTGACTGTTTCCAGGGTATACTGCTCCAATTCAAAGAAATGTTTTCTACCAGCTAAAAATAAAGGAACCAAGAGAAAAATTAATTTTTCTTTTTTAAAAAAAGAGGAACTAGGTAAGAAACTTCTCTACCCAATGAATTACAAAAGAAAAGCTGATCACTTCCAGCACACAAGTTACTAGAACACGGAAGTTACTTGCTTGGAATCTCCTCCTAAATTTTTGAGACACAAGCAGCAAAGAAGGCAGCAGTGGCAGTGACCACCACCAGCAAATGAGGTATTTATCCAACCAACCAATAAAAGCTGCTCCTGCCCAGAGCAAGGAGAGGAGAGCAGTGGAAGCCTAACCATCCCACAGCCCAGGTGCTCTGCTGCAGCATCATAAACATGAACTGAGAAGGTAACAGCACATGGAAAAAAAACCACTTCATATTTTCAAAAGTCAGATCAAGCCTTTATCAGCTGTAAGAATATTTTTAGCCTCTTACAGCCTCCCAAGTGTTTGTGTTCCATTGAAGGGAGCAAAGTTGTGGCTGAGGCAAACCAAAATAATCTACCCTATGATTTGAGTTGAAGTGACTTAGAACAGATACAGATCTTTACTCCTATGCAAACATGACCACACTGCACACCGATTTATTTTTTCACCTGTTACCTCTAAGACAAGAGGAAATACACACGAGGTGCAGTTTTTAGTCTGTTTTTCCATGGAATGAACCGTGATGGCGGTGGAAAGAAAAAGCTTTGGATGGAAAGACTGGCAGTACTTTGGACAGGCCCCCTCTCACTTACTGGGCACACCAGGAATGTGTGCATACTTAAATCCACAGAGCAAGAGGGATGAAGATGACTCTTCCACCTTGTGAATATCTGTGCTGTTTTAAAGCAGGAGTGAGGATACAGCTCTATCCTCTTCCACCTTGTGAATACCTGTGTTGTTTTAAAGCAGGAATGAGGATATAGCTCTATTTTCTCCCTTTTCTTTCAGTACTGAGGAAGGCTTTCAAGCCACAGATTGCTTCATTATTCAAGTTGTGTTTAGCAAATCAGTATTTAGTTACAGAGCTCTGAACATGGAAAAAGGATGGCCTGAATTATGTATGGTAACCCACATTAGAAGCTCCTACAAGGCCGGGACTGAGGAGCAGCTCAGCTCCACCCGCCCATCTCCGTGTGCTCATCTCAGACCCCGGCTCTGGCAGCACAAATTCCCGATAGACAACGCTAACAGACTTCTCTGTGGGCTTGTTGCTTCCCAGGACGGTGCCTCGCAATGCTGATAAAGCCAAAGTTATTTATTTTTAATGCTGTTCCCCCAGCCGGGCTCTGGGCCTGCAGCAAGGCCCAGCTCCCCGTGCTGCTGCCCAGCCACAGCGCTGCCTCTCCGAGTTTTGTGTTCCAAATCCAACCTGGCTTTGGGGCTCTCAGAGCACTCTGTGGGCACCATGAAGCAGGGCAATATTAAAACTTGTCAGTTTTCAACACTGGAGTGCCTGAAGCCCAGTTTCCCAAATCCCTGAACCGTTATCCTCCTGACAGAGCAGTTTCCTGTCCATCCTTGACAACATTTTTAAGGATTCAGTATCCCAGAGACACAGTTCAGGAGCCTGCAGCCAACCTTCAAATTACATCTCCGCTGCCAGGGAAGGTTTAGACTGGATACTGGGAAAAATTTCTCCACAGAAAAGGTTGTCCAGCCCTGGAACAGGCTGCCCAGGGCAGTGGCAGAGTCACCATCCCTGCCTGGAGGGATGTAAAACATTTGTAGATGTGGCACTTGGGGACATGTGTTAGTGGTGGCCTCGGCAATGCTGGGGAATGGTTGGACTGGATGAGCTTAGAGGGCTTTTCCAACCTAAACCATTCCCTGATTACATTCCATGCAAAGCTGCCTGCAGGTTCTAAGACAGGCTCCAGATGGAAAAATCAGTTGCCAGCTGCAAATTGCACTCGGATACTGGCACAAGAGTCCCAAAATGCTGGTATGACCCCAGGATACCTGGCCTGGCAGCCTGACAAAAAACAACAAATGTGTGTCTTGCAGTAAAACTGCAGGTTTGGGCAGCACTGCTGAAACTGCAATCAGTTCCAAAATGTGCAATCCCAGCCCGCTGCTCTCACACCACCAGAGTAAACCACTATCAAGCACCTTTCGTAAAAGCAGAACAACTGATACTCACAGGAGCAAGGCTCAGAGGAAAGATAATCCTCTGCCAAGGACACAGGCCATGGAGACGAGTTGTTTTCATTGAGAGTTAAAATGAGGAAAACCAACTAAAATTTTTAACACCACTTATCATCCAAGCCTGTTTTTCACAGCCTGTCTAACGGGGGAGGAATAGGCAGAAAAGCTTCTTTACTCTCACCTTCCAGCTTGTCACATTAAAAATTCCTCATTCCCTATGGTGGATCCACGAAAGCTTGATGGGGTGAGCTTTGCAGAAACTCCAGGGGACTAACAGCCCTCACTGACCCCCTCCCTTCCACAAAAGGCCCTCTCCTCTCCACACAAGCTGAAGACAGAAGGTGGGGACCAGTGTGAGCTGCAGCCAGGCCACATGCCCAGGCTCAGCGGGGTCTCACAAGGATGGGGCACACACAAAGCTCCCCAGCTCTGACAGAGGTTCTTCAGGCTGGGTGACTGAAAATTCCCTCCATCTGCAGCAGAGCTGCCTCACTGAGGAGCCTGAACCCAACAAGGAATTATATATTACAATGTGATTATCATAACAATACCAGCTGCACCATGATAATGATGCTGTGGAAAACCAGTACCTCAAAATACCCACACGAGAGCGAGCAGGATGAAACAACCTCATCAAGGGCTCCAGGTCGCACCTCCTCGTGTTTACAGCACCTTTCTTCCCCTGTTCCCAGCAAACACTGAAGTGCTAACTCAAAACATGGGGAGTAATTCCTGCCACCACTTCCATCTATACCTTGGCCACGGCCAGCCCAGAGGGTTCAACAAGTTACAGCCCTGCCCGTCAAGGCCTGTTCTCTTCTCCTGAGATGCAGCTGGGCACAAGGAACAAAGGTGGAAGCATCCACGGTCTTGGTTAAAGATTAAGATAATCAGCCACGAAATCATCAGCTGGTTACTCCTCCACACTTAGAATCACAGAATCGTGGAATGATCTGGCTTGGGAGGGACCTTAAAGCCCATCCAGTGCCACCCCTGCCTCCCACTGTCCCAGGCTGCTCCAAGCCCCAGTGTCCAGCCTGGCCTTGGACACTGCCAGGGATCCAGGGGCAGCCACAGCTGCTCTGGGCACCCTGTGCCAGGGCCTGCCCACCCTCCCAGGGAACAATTCCTTCCCAATATCCCATCCAGCCCTGCCCTCTGGCACTGGGAAGCCATTCCCTGGGTCCTGTCTCTCCATCCCTTGTCCCCAGTCCCTCTCCAGCTCTCCTGGAGCCCCTTTAGGCCCTGGGAAGGGGCTCTGAGCTCTCCCTGGAGCCCTCTCCTCTCCAGGTGAGCACCCCCAGCTCTCCCAGCCTGGCTCCAGAGCAGAGGGGCTCCAGCCCTGGGAGCAGCTCCGTGGCCTCCTCTGGACCTGCTCTAACAGCTCCACATCCTTCCCGTGCTGAGGACCAGGCCCAGGTCCGGGGGCTCCTTGCAAGCAGAAACTGCTAAGTCTCACAATTACCACCGATAAGACAAAACCACATCCACCTAAACCAGCAAAAAACCACCTCCCAAACCGGTTTGTTCATCTCCAAACTCCTCTTAAAGCACTTTGAAACCCAACCAAAGCAAAGTAAACCTAAGCCTTCCCAAATCAAATGATGCCCTCCTCATGTTTGTGCTTTTACTCTCTCAGCTTTGCTGCCAAGGCAACAGTCACTACAGAAATCAGTCAAATAATCAGCCATTTCAGCAACTCCTCACCAGGAGCCAGGAAATCCTTTCAGAGGCAGTGGGTGTGTTCCACTTGTAACCCTCAGCATCCTTCCCAAACGGCCCAGAAAAGTTGAGATGACCCTCGGTGAAAAGCAAGAGTTTAAATGAGAAAGGCTTGTAAGCACAGCTGGGACATACAATAACGGTATTTTGTCACTTGGAAAACAAACTCAGAGGTTCACACCGACAATGTGTGCACACAAATAAGCAGGAGAAACCCAGCTGCTGTAGGGATTGAAGATTTAGTGCTTTATAACCCAGCCCACCAGTGAATTCCCCAACCCCCCTGACGAGCAGGACTTACACAGAGACCGAGTGCTCCGGAGAAAAGCTGGGAGCTCTTGTCCTGTGCTTTTAGAGCACAAAACAAACTGTTCACAGCCTGAGTCACTGCTACAGTCACCTCCTCTCCAGGCATTTTATCACGGCTAACAATAACGCTCTGACACCTCAATAACTGGACATCCTGTACTTGACAAGCACTTCTGCACACCAGTTTTCAAGGAAAGGGTGCTGCCTGCCACAAATTATGTGCTGGGTAGCCCTAACAAGCTCTCACGCCGTGTTTCCCTCCCTCCAGGACAGCCTTGCCTCCAAACCAGCATCACCCCTTCTGCACCACTAACAAGCAAGAAGCTGCTGGCAGCGTAAAACAGGCCAGTAAAGCTGCGTTTGTGCTGGAAATACAAATACACGCAAATATAAAATAGCTGTAAGTGTAACTATGAGGCACAGGTGGGCTCACAAGCTGCACAGAGCTCCAAGATCAGTTTCCGAGATCAGCCCCAGATGGAAAACATTGGCCTGTGGACAGAAAGTCAGAGCAAGTGGAGTTACTTCTACAAAAAGACAGAGGGGATGAAAATGCAAAGGAACGCCCACATCCCCTGAACAGCTACTTACACAACTTCAGAGAGAGGAAAAGCCCTGCCCAAATACCACGTAAATCCCTGAGCAGCCTGGTTTTTTCTAAATTACTTGATACCAAGAAGAAAAAAACCCCTCACCATATATTTTCTGTCCTAACTGAACAAAAAAAAAAAAAAAACACCCAGAAATGAAAACCCACTCACAGGCTTAGATCTTGGTGTAACAGCTCAGAACACAAGCCCAGAGTTGAGCAGGGAGGATTTAAAACCCAAAGTATTTGCAGCACATCTGGATAACCAGACAGGTCCCACCTCCAGATGGGAACACCACCAGTGAGTATTTCCCTCCACGAGACTCCACCAGCGCTTGGAGCACCCTGCTCTAGCGGAAGGTGTCCCTGGCCATGGCAGAAGCTGAAACTGGATGGTCTCTAAGGCACCTTCCAACCCAAATCATTCCATAATTCTGTGATTTAAAGCCCCACATCTCAGCTTTCTTGCTGTCCCATTCCCCTGGTGCTTGGCAGTAGTTATGGAAACCTGCGAACCCTCACGAGGAGGCCTCGCCTGACCAGCGGTCTCACCCCGGGAGCAGTTGCTAATCAGGGCTTCTGTGTTCCCAGGACAGAAATCCTGCTTCCAGCGACCTGGGGACGGAAAGGATGGAGCAAGGAGGAGGGCAGGGCAGGTTTAAGTCGCAATTACTTCAGGCTGGGAAGTGTCCTCAAACATGAGACGCAGAACCAGGCACCCAGAGCCCTTCTGCCCATTCCAGGGGTAACCCAAGCACCCATCCCATTTTGTACTCCATTCCACAATCCTAACGGCTCAATCCTGAAGTAATTCAACACCTGCAACAAAAGTGGGCCCAATATTGGCTTATTATTGAACAGCTCCCCACCCCAAATGCCAAGGGGGGGTGTGAAAATATCAACAGAACATCACAAATCTTTGAACGTGAGTTTAGATTGGATATTAGGAAAAATTCTTCCCTGTGAGGGTAGGGAGGCCCTGGCACAGGGTGCCCAGAGAAGCTGTGGCCACCCCTGGATCCCTGGAAGTGTCCAAGGCCAGGCTGGACTTGGAGCACCTGTGGAAGGCGTCCCTGCCCATGGCAGGAGGCGGAACAAGATGAGCTTTAAGAGCCTTTCAACCCAAAGCATTCTGTGATTTTATGAATAATCTGCTTAGACACCAGGACCTTCAATACTTGGGCAGCTTCCTAGAGCAGAACCAGCCCACCCAGCACCCCAAACCAACCCACCCCCCTCAGGCGCCGCGCTCAAACCTTGCCCACGTGGGATCTGGATGGGAGCAGCCCTGAGTGTCTGTGCGCTCTGTGCTCAGACAGCAGCAAGCTCTGGCTGCCATCCCCAGCACAGCTGAACACACATCCCCGTGCTGCCTCGGGATCTGGGTCAGCCAGAGATAGGGCAGGGCTGGAAATAGAGCCCCGTGTCCCCGTGCAACCCCGCAGACAACTCCAGTAATGAAGAGCGCAGAGCGATGCTCGCCGTCCCCCTGAGACTACCCAAACCTCCCCAGACTGATACACAAGCAACAAAGGACCTTCAAAGGAAAGCAGATGAAACACTGAAAAGGCAGAAAAAGTGTGGGTTTTTCCCTACAAAGCAGGGCAGAAGGATGGAAGCAGGAAAATAAGGGGAGACTAAATGTTTGTGACATGCTCCATATTTTAACTCAGTTAGTGCAGGTGTTTTGGGGTTTTGGGGAGGTTTTTTACCTCCAGTGACTACCTAAAAGCCATTTATTATTAGAAAGTCAGATTTGTGGGAAACCTCTGGGAATCTAAGTGGCAGCACAAATTTAAAATTTAAAAAATCATGGGAACAGAAAGGCAAGTTGTGCCCAAGGAAACTGAGAGCAGTCTTGTGACTGATGGTAACGTGGCTCTGAAATGCAGACTCCAGCACAAACTGCCAAACCAGCCATGCAGATTAGGAAATCTGGCAGAAATCACAGAGAAAGCAGATCCTCACTGAAGACTTAAATCGGTTATCTGACATATTTTTTTAATATTAGAGTTTGTTACTGGCCATGTATGAGACAGTAGCCAGACCACAACAGTTGCTTCCTCCCAACTGCCTTTGCCAGGGTTGTAACTAAAGCAAAAGAAAACTAAGTTTACACGCTAGGATTCCCAGCCTAGAATAATATTTCCATATTTCATTAGCAATATAAATATTTTATTTCAAATATCCTACTTTTGAAGTCCCAGCACATCAGAGCCACATCAAAAAGACTCCGAGCCTCCAGAGCTGAAATGTAAATATCTGCAGATCTTCACGCACGATGCTGTTCTCTGCATTTCAGCTGCTACTTTTCATAAACCCACCCAAAAGACACACCATCAACATTATTCATTTTCAATGCCATTCCTCTTGGAAAACAAAACAATCCCTGGGTCTGCCTTTATTAATTTAGTTTCATGTAACACAGAGTGTTCCTTGGTCTGAAAGACAAAACACCACAGATATTCAAGATTACTTCTGGTATAAATAGTCTGACTTTCTGAACACAGAGTCCTCCTCTTTCCAGCAATACCTGCTCAGAGCTGCACCACAAATCAAGCAAGTCTCGTCAAGGCATGTATCTGCAGGAAGGAGAGGAAGGCTCTTACTGCATAGCTGGTCTAGAAAAACCAGAAGCACAGGAAAGGGAAGAAAAAGAAAAAAATCCCAAACCATCTTGATTGCCAACAAGTTATGGGTGTACAGCCTGCACGGTGGGAACGTGTCTGGCTAGAGCCAGATCTCCTGACAATGCAGATGAACTGCCCTGGCATCTTCCTTCCTGTGGTTATGCTACAAGCAGGAAAATCCCTCTCGGTTTATTTGCCAAATTCCAGTCACTTTCTTTACTCTCCATCACAGGAAGCCAAATCCCTCTGTTTGCAGTGGAGATCTGCCACTACTGGCCTTGGCCTTGATGGCAAAAACAGGCTCCAGCAAACCCAGCGTGGCTGGGGACACAAATGCTCCCCTCCCCAGTCCAGCCATCCAGCACCTCCTCCTTCAGTAGCCACAAGGAGGGTGCCAAACAGGGTCAGAGCAGCCCTGGTACCTGCTCCAAGGGTCCTGCTTTTGCATTTTACAGGTGATTTCACCGTTGTTGCTCAGTGCTTCGGGCACTGAAAGCGACACTTTGATGCTTCAACAAACTCCAAATTTCAGAATTTTGTCTCCAGGAACCCGAGCCATTCCTCCCCCAGTGCTGCAAAGTAGCTTTATCTGTGTGTCAGACTATTCCTACTCATTCCATCGACTGTTCCTACTCAGCTGCTCCCAATCCACGTCGGATGCGACACCGCTCCCATCGATGATCTGTGACACCAGCAAATCCTGCTTAAATCTTGCTGCTGACTACAGGTGGGCACTGAACCCAAAGAACAGGAATACACAAACGTCCTCCCTGAAACATGAAGCATTCCTTGCAATTTGAACTGGCAGATGATTTAAGATCACAAAACAACACTGAGAGCACGCTTCCTTCCACACTGACAGCAACGGTGACAGTGTGCACCAGCAGGCACACGTCAAACAACTTCCCAGACCACAAGCAGAGTCACTTCAAGCCATTACAGCGTGTTCAAAGGCTGCAAAATATGTTTTACATATCCCCCTCAGCTCAAAAGTTATGATCAATTAGGTTCACACAGAAGGAGAAATAAGGAAAGATAAAAACTCAGATCTTGCCATCTAACTGTTCTGAAAATTATGAATATTTCAACAACCACCTGAAAACCCCAGAACTAAATTCCTCCTGCAGACACATCCAATTGCCTCTAAATTCCTTTTCTAGTGGCACACTTGAGGCACAGGAGATGTGTCTGTGCCACACTGTCCGAACATCTTTATGGACGTGTCCATCAGCCACCTGGGTATGGACAATTCTCGGGAATATCTCTGGACCAGTGGCTCTCAGCCATCCTTTCCTCTGCAGGCAGGCAGTCACTCCACTATCTGGCACACTGAACAGGAACGACTGGAGGGCTGGGTAACAGATCCACAGGCTGAACTGGTAGGATTTGAACACATCCAGTTCCAAAAGTAACCTGTAATTCCAGCCAAACAAGGGAATCCCAGCCGGAGGTGCCGGGTTAAGTGTGACCCGCCTGTGTTCATGCCATGGAAATTAAGCTACATTTAAAAATAGAATCCCAGAATGGTTTGGCTTGGAAGGGATCTTACAGTTCAGCCAGTGCCACCCCTGCCATGGGCAGGGACACCTTCCACTGTCCCAGGCTGCTCCAAGCCCCAATGTCCAGCCTGGCCTTGGGCACTGCCAGGGATCAAGGGGCAGCCACAGCTGCTCTGGGCACCCTGTGCCAGGGCCTGCCTACCCTCACAGGGAAGAATTTTTTCCTAATATCCAATCTAACCCTACTGTCTGTCAGTTTGAAATGAGAACAATATTTCACCTTCCAAACTCCCCCACCTGGGGAATGCTGTCATCCACCACTCAGCCACAGCCCATAAAACTATTGCAAAGCAACCCAAAACAAGAGTGCAAAGCTCAGCCAGCACTTTGCCCACCCTTCACAGCCAGAAATAACTAAAAATACTTCAGTCAGATGCCTCCTGAGGTGGGTGGGCATGTGATCCCTCTTCTTCCACCACAGAAGGGACCAAGGAGTGTCCAGCTGCCAGCACGAGGCACAGCCTCGAGCAAACTTTCCTCAACAGCCTGAACATTTCCTCCGAACTAAAAAAAAGCAAAGGAAAACTTGCACTCAAACTGCAAGATGCCCTCCTGCAGATGTGTTTCCCCTCATGAGGCTGTGCATTAGGCAGGAGGGGTTAAGAACTGATCTCAGTCCTTCGATCCACCCCAGCACGAGCAGCCGCTTTACGAGTGCACCACAAGCGCAGCTCCCCGCGGGGCACCCGCCACACGCTGCTCCCAGCAAACACAGCCAGTTGCTAAGATAATCTCCATTGGTTTAGGCACTCAAAAGCCACGTCCATCCTTGGAAAAACAATTCATAAAAGTCAGCATTCCGTCCTGGGAGGTGGCCACGGGAATTAACCATTTAACCGACGAAGGGACGCCTGTCGCTCCAGAAGGATCACTGCGAAACCAAGCCTGGGTTTCACAGCTGCTGCTACACAAAGAGTTAATGTGCAACAAGGACCAGCCCTGCCTCTTACAGCAGCCAGAACTGCAGGAACCCAGTGGCTCTGTTCTCCTTCCAGAAAGAGGAACCCAAACAAATCAACCTCCGTCCTTTCTGCAGCAAAGTACCGCATGACCGGCCAGAGGCATCCGGCTTAAGGATCTTTAATTTGTTGTTGTTGTGAAGTGTCAACAGAGGAGAGGGAGGGAGAGGAGGAAGGATTTTGGTCTGCAGTCACGTGCACGCCGTAGCTCTCTGCAAGCAGATGGGTGAAGCTCAGATTAGCAAGGTATTAAGGAGAGCAAGGCAGGGACGCCGATGAGGTGCTGCCTGAAAATAGCCCCACTTTGACCTATCTCCTCTCCCAGATGCATCAGGAGATCCATGGCCACAGAGCCACAGCTCTGTGACTGCTGGGGAAGGATGGGAGATGGCAAGAGTACTGGAAAAAGCTGCTGAGGTTGAAGATAAAAGGGGAATGGCCAAATAGCCAATGAAGCAGCAGCTATGCAGGGGAGTGTGATGCTCCTTTCCATCTCCCTGCAGCAGAGCCACCCAAGAGCTTGCTGGGAATAAGCACTTCCCGTAGCTAAATACTCAGGAGACACATTCCCTAGGGATGTCCAGCAGGATCCAATATCCCTGCTGTGTGCCTGAGTAAGCAAACAAAAAAGGGGAATGACAATTCTGCTGCTGTTTCTGATGTGCAGGGGCTCCTCCGAGCAGGAGGGGTGAGGTAAGATGGTCTGGTACTGCAGGAAGTCATGTGGGGCTTTGGACTGGACAGTGGGAAGGAATTGTTCTCTGCGAGGATGGGGAGGCCCTGGCACAGGATGCAGCAAGGTGGGATAGTGGAAGGTGTCCCTGCCCATGGCAGGGTTTGGAATGAGAGGATCTTTAAGGTACCTTCCAACCCGAACCATGCTGGGATTGTGTGATCTGACAAGGAGCCCTTGAGAGCAGGACACTGGGAAAAGCCCATGCAGGCAGCTCGTGACAGGCTCCATGGCTCCCCAGCATTCCCTCCAGGCCTGGGAAATGCTTATGGGCCTTCTGAACACATCAGCAACCAGAATATTTTAGGAGTACTAAACAAATAAGGGCCGGCTTGCCACAGCTGCTGCTTTACTCACCCAGCCCATGGTCAGACTTGCTCTACAGGGCTGTCCTTGAGCTGTGCTCTGACACGCAACTTTTAGATAAATCTCCATGATCTCCTAAACCTGATAAAACATGACATTTTAGTAAGAGGCTAGTATAAAAAAAATTAAATCTTCCGCGTAGAAAAGTCATGCAAATTCATTGCGAGTCCTCCAGGAATGCCAGAGCTCCTGCAAGCAACACAGAGCTGTTGAAATGACTGCTGGTGGGAAAAATAAAAGTGATATTCTGGAAGCAAGATCAAGTACTATGAGTGTTCACAGCAAAAGATATTAAACAGTCACAGAAGTTCGAGTCTGGGGTTTGTTTAGGTCTTTCTGTTTTGTTTGTGCGGTTTTTAGAGATAAGGGTGGGGCTACCAGAGATAGCACAGGATATAAATACACATGAGATTCTCTTTTAAAAGTAAACATATTACTATCTGTCCTCAGGCATTGCAAAAGCTTTTCAGTGGGTCTGAAAATAACCTAAATTCACAAATATTTCATGTGGGTGAGAGGATGAAAGTACTGTGGCAGATATCCTGATGAAATATGCAGCTCACCCTGCCGTGGCACCACAACAGCACTGACAACGAGGGTCTAATTCTAGGTTTGATTTCCCATCAGCAGTGGAACAACGTGGGGACTGGACTTTATCTGATCCTGAGACAAACTTGTGCTGGTCTGGATCAGTCTGAAATGTATGACATGCCACACAGGGCACCACGTAAATTCAGATTTGATGGGGGGACAGTTGAGCTCAGCCCAGAAAAGCCAGCATCTCCTGGACAGCATAAGGAGAGCACGTTCCCATCTGGTTTGGGGATTTCTTGCCCTCCATAAACATCATCTGCAGGAGACAGGTTGCCAGCAGCAGGGCTGCAGGCTCTCCTCCCTTTCCGGACGAGCAAGGAGGAAGGATCAATATTCAGAAAGCTCTTGAGAAGCAGTGGAACAGCCCCTGGGGAGTGGAGAGGACACAGCGCCAGCCCAAAACTCAGGAAATCTGGAGCTCCTTAGTCCACTAAAAGCCAGTTTTTGCCAAGTAACCAATTTCCTTACACTCTCCATTAAATAAAACATGAAGGGCAGGCAGAGACATAAAATATGAATGCACACACGTCCAAAAGCAACAGGCCCTGTTATTGTAGATGCTGCATAAATCACTGAGGACAAGGGGACTTGTGTCCCCTAAAGGAGGGCACAGAATTTGGGGTCAGTCAGCAGGCAAGGGAGTCTGATATTAAGAAGTGTTGCATTTACATTTGCCTTTGTGATCTACGCTGCCTAAAATAGCAGAAACCACTTTTGTTCCTGTATTATTTAGCCAGGCCAGGTGGGTGAAAGGCAGAACCAAGCCTCAAGACAAACATCAGATGATTCTGGTGTGAGTCTCCCCCAAACACAGCACTTGGGATGAGATGGCACAGCACAGAATCCCAGAATGGTCTGGAAGGGATCTTACCTCCAGTGCTACCCCTGCCATGGGCAGGGGCACCTTCCACTATCCCAGGCTGCTCCAAGGCCCAGTGTCCAGCCTGGCCTTGGACACTGCCAGGGATCCAGGGGCAGCCACAGCTTCTCTGGGTAGTCCATGGGGACACTTACTGGAAATTTGGCTGAAAATGCTCTTTTCTGTCTGATTTCCCTGCCTGGGGCCATGACAGCAGTTCTGAAGTGCACTGCTGAAACTCACTGCTGTATCTGTTTTCCAGAGCTCTGCCACATGAACACAACGTCTTCACAATTTCAAGTGTTAGCAGTTACAAGTACTGCTTTGGCAAATTTCTCCAGGGAAGAGTAATATCTACCTATGGAAAACTTGCCCCCAGTCACTGCCATCTCCTTTGTCTTGAGATTTTTTATTTTTAGGCAGTTGGCTGACAAATAACACTGCTGTTTACAATGCACAACATCTTGCCTTTTCTGTGTTTGTACAATTTGATTCAAAAGGCACAGCACCTTTCAGACAGCTGGTGGCAGACAACAACCTCCGAGTTCAGTCAGACAACTCCGTATCTAGTTGAAAACCACCTTCCACCTGGAAAATTAAGCCCAAAGTATTTCTGGACTACCTTTTTCCTACTCTGTGTTTACAAAGCAGACTTGAGGTGACCTTGCAGCCAGATGGATGAGCTCAGGACGAAGCCAGTAAGTGAATTCTCCAAGACAGGACATGCAAAGCTCCAAGCCAGTGGTGCTCAGGTCTTTGAGGGACTTCGCACTGCTCTTTCTACCTTACGAGACTACGAAGCTCAACAAGTCCCCATCGAAGATCCAGAAATAGACACGTCTGCCCTAACACAACTTGTGGCTGCCTCCTCCTCTGATTAGTCAGAGGTTCAACAGAACTGAAAGTCATCTTCATGCCCAAAGTTATTTCTGAGTGTAAAATCATTCCACAGACTCCCAGAATGATTTAGGTTGGAAGGGACCTTAAAGCCCATCCAGTGCCACCCCTGCCATGGGCAGGGACACCTTCCACTGTCCCAGGCTGCTCCAAGCCCCATCCAACCTGGCCTTGGACACTGCCAGGGATCCAGGGGCAGCCCCAGCTTCTCTTTGCAGCTTCTGCTCATCAGTTTTCAAAGGTACTTTTTAGACAGGACTCCCTCCCTGCTTCAAAGCTCTGCATAAACCTGGATTTATTGATGCAGCCCCGTGGTTCATCAGCAGAACATGGAGACAAACTGCATTTTGCAGGAATCTCACAAAATCAGGAAGAAATAAAGAAATTGGGAAGAAAAATCAGGAACATTCATCTGAAAATGAGATCTAGACAAGAACCAGCAGGAATGTTTGTGCTCTTTGGCTTTTTTCTTCCTGATTCTCCTTTCCATCTCAGTAAGAGTCTGCCCTTCTCTCTCTCCTTCACTCCATCCTTTGAGGCCCCTCCGAGCCCCACATGTCAGACCCTTCCCAGCCCAGTGGCACAATCCAGATGAAAAATCACCAGGATTAGGAGAAAGTGGAGAGGCTCCAATACCAGGGAAGTGCCAAAGCACCTCCAAAAAGAGAGGGCAGAGTATTTTAGGTAACTTTGTGGTGTTTCCTCATCCTCCTCCTCACCCAAAAGAAGGAGAATCAGTGTGAAAGGATCCCAAGAACTGTAAATAAATGATGATCCTGCTCATCAATGAGCTCAGGCTGCAGTGAAATGAAAGCCACAGCAGGCTCTGTAATCACTCAGAATAAACCCTTCCAACGGGATCACTCCTGTGCTGATGGCTCAATTATGCCTGGGCAGAATGTTACACAACATTAAACATTAACAAAAGTCTGAGCCTGGGTCACTTTTCTCCCAGATAAATCCAGACCAGTAACCCAGTGCTCTTAGCTTAAGTAACCCCAAATTACTCGATCAATTCTTTCTCCATCTTTCCCTTCACATCTGGTAAAAGCCAGGCCACCACACACAGGGAAAAATGTTTGCAAATAGTCCCTTTGCTACAGATTTGTACTGTTATCATTTAAAATACATATGGTTTGGGAGAGAGTCGTGATGTAAATTTAGTAGCTCAGAAATTAAACCAGAGGCAAACTGTTCTGGGCTATGAGGGCTCACTCTCACCTCCCCAGAACGGCTCCTTCACTCTAAAATCCTGTTCCCAGCAAACAGTTGCAGCACTTCTGTTTCCTGAAGCTGCAAAGAGATCCGTGAAGGCAAACACAGCAGAAAGTTGCTTTCATTTCTCCTTCAGCTTTTGCAATATCAATATTCATAACTTCGCCAGGACTAGAGATCTCCTCACTCAGTCCACTCTCTCTCTGCAACGGTATTAATACAAACTAAAGTTTCTCAAGGTTTGCCTAGGTCAGATCACAGGATCCCAGCATGGCTCAGGCTGCAGGGAGCACAGCGGGCACCTGGTGGCACCTCCCTGCTCCAGCAGGGCCATCCCAGAGCCCAGGGCACAGCATTGTGTGCACACAGCTCTGCAACAGCCCCAGGGAGGAGAGCCCACGGGCTCTGTGCACAATGTGCTCAGGGCTGGGCAGTGCCCAGGGCAGAAGTTGTGCCTCCTGTGCAGGGGAATTGCTGGGCTCAGGCCCTGCACGTTGCTCTGGTGCCATTGCTGGGCCCCCGGAGCAGAGGCTGGGCCCTGCTCGGAGCCCTCCCTGCAGCCAGGGACAGCCAGGCCTGAGGGCCCCTCTCAGCTGGGGCTCCTCTCGAGGCTGAGCAGCCCCAGCTCCCTCAGCCTTTCCTGGGCACCGAGATGCTCCAGGCCCTTCCTCAGCCCCGCAGCCTCCGCTGGCCCCGCTCCAGGAGCTCCCTGGCCCTGCTGTGCTGAGGAGCCCAGAGCTGGACACGGCACTGCAGAGGTGCCCCCAGGGCTGGCCAGAGGGGCAGGATCCCTCCCTGCCCTGCTGGGAATGCTCTTCCTGCTGCCCCCGGGATCCCCTTGGCCTCCTTGGCCCCAGGACACTCTGCTGGCTCAGGGACAGCTCGGTGTCCCCCAGGGCCCCCAGGACACTCTGCTGGCTCAGGGACAGCTCCGTGTCCCCCAGGTCCTTCCCCACGGAGCTGTTCAAGCAGGGACCCCCCAGCCTGTGCTGTTGGTGGGGTTGTTCTTTGTTGCTTTAACCGAAGTACAACATCCAAACACACTGAGAGAGATGAACAATGCCAGGATTTAGGTGGGGTGTGACCGGTTTAGAACAAACCAATGTCCCCAGAGCAAAGCAGGTGGCTGAGATTAAAAGAGAAAATTTCAAAACACCAAAGGATTTAGAAATAATATGGAAAAAACCCAGAGCGCCGGGCAGACGAAGAAACTGAAATCAAAGTTGCAGCAAAACTCACTAGCTGGTGGTCTTCCAAATAAATCCTTCTCATCCTTGATGCTTAATACCCAACAATCCCAAAGCATCGGCTTCTCCAATACAAATAAACTGGAGTTAAATGTTTTCAGCTTCATTGTTTTAAAAAACAAATCAAGTATTACAGCACCCCTATTCTTAGTGGTGAAAAATCAGTTTGACTGCTGAAGTGATCTTTTAAATTTACAGGAAAACAGTGTTTTATCTATCACTGCGACCAATGAATTTTTACTCCCGGTTATGAAAAGCAGCCCAGTACTTCGTGAGAAGTCATGCTGAAGTGTTTTGAAACATAACTGAGTAAAATACCTGCTTGTTTTCGGGATTCTTTTTCAGAGGTTGAAGTGTAACTTCAATTCTTAAATTAACTTTTAAAAGGTAGAGTAATTCCAGGTAGAGGTCAACTCCGACTTGATACTGAATTCCACCTTGTATCCACAGCTCCTCGAAAAGAATAAGTGCTGTTTGTCTTCCAATTATTTGCCCAGGAAATGTGTTATGTGAAAACCCGTTATGTGATGAATTTTCTGAACTAAATATAAGATAAACATTCTTTAGGTATGATGAATAACTGCTGTAGTCCCTTCACCACGTCCTGTGCAGGGAATGCTTGGTACAGGAAGCATCCTGGCTTTCAGAATCCATCTAAGACGGGTTTTCAGGATATCTAAAATGCCCCTGGATATTTCTTTCTGAACACTGAACTGTTCACTGTTTATCAGTGTGTGCCTGGGAGCGCTACAGCAACAGGAGCTGTACCAAGGAGCAGCAGGAGAACTCAAACTGTTCTTCAGGCTGATAAAGAGTTAAAAAACATTAAAGAAAGCAAATAAAAATAAACTCAAATGCAAAAACCAAAGACAAAAAAACCCAGCAGGAAACGAACTTTTCGGCAAAGAAAATAATGGTTTTCCTAACTGGATTTTAGAAACTCAGTTGTTTTAGGAAAGGCAACAGAAAATATATCAAAAGGACCAGTGATAACCACAAGTGATAAACACTGGAGGTTGGTAACAAAATAATGTCCAGTGCCCACTTCCTAAAAGCGACACTTAAAAAGGCCATGGTTTGCAAAGCACAAGTTACTTACCCTTGGCTTCTCTGTTGACTCTTTCTCCTGACACTTCACACACTTATTGCAAAATAAAGTCTCTTCTGAGAGTGCCATATTGCACATTCACATTCAGGGAAATCACGCCCCCAGCACTTCTTGGTTTTGTTTCGTTGTTTTTTTCCAAATAGAACTCTCCCCATAAAACAGCAGAATAAGAACAATTCAAAACAGGAGGAAATCTCCTTAAATCTTTGTCCTTAACTTGGGCAGACTAACCCTGACGAGCTCGGCTGCAGCAGGAAGCTTAAACCCAACCTTTCCAAAGGGAGCATTCCTGAATTCCAGTCCCTGCACACCTGGACTCGTGTCACCTGTGCCAGCAGAGCTCAACGAGCTTTTCTCAGAGGCATCCCCCTCCTCCTCTCCGGTGCCTGGGTGATTCCACGGTGGAAAACCTGCTCTTTTCCTGCTTTTCTGCAGGCACACAAGCACGAGTAAGTGCTTCCCCTTTCAGTGGCAGCAGCGAGTTGTGAGAGCAGCCCTGCTGGATGCTGAAACCATACCTCACATTTCCTAATCCGCCTTTCTATTTTTAACCAGTCATCTCTCCCACCTCCTTTGCCATGCAGACAGCTGCAGAAAGCAGCTGGAGACAACAGAGTGCTCCATCAGGGCAATTTTCCAGGCAAAAACCCATCCTCAGGCCAGAGGCGAGTGCACAAGGGGCAGCAGAGACATTCCCAAGGTGCGATCCTTCTCCTAGTCCCTTGTGGCCACAACAGCTCTGACTGCACACAGAGTGTGGTAACCTGGTTGCCCAAGGGACTGTGGCTCACCTAAACTGGCTGAGAACCCAGTCAGCACCTCTTGTCCCTAAAAACTCAAAGGAGAGAGGCTTAAGCAAGGATCCAGAGCATGGATCTGGCTCCTGTACTGGGCTGCCGAGGACAGGGAGGAGGGACTGCCCTGCCCTCTGCAATCCAGTGTCACCACCCAATACAGCACTTGGGAGCACTTGCTGGGATGTCCCTAGAACAGAGACCTCCTTCCACAAGCTCACACCTGCTGGGGAAAGGGCTGGAGTCACCTTCTGCTCCAGGTTCAGATATCTCCCCCCTCAGGCACTCGGTCTCAGGTGTAACCTAGACGCACAGCAACCTCCGAATTCTTTCCTCACATGGAGAGCAGCTTTAAAAAGCTCAGCTTTAAAAAGCTAATGTGCAGCCAGGCTGTAAAGTTAACCAAGCAAAAAGGGCACTTTCCTGAGCAGCAGGAGCAGTTTGGAGCTTTCAGAGGCGGCTGGAAAGCTGGGCAGGCAGAGCACAGGCTGTGCAGGGCGCTGAGCCGTGCCAAACGGCACACAGCACTCTGGGCTCTCACTGAAAGTGAGCTCCAGGTTTCTGACCTGTGCCCTCCAAGGTCTTGTTGGGACCCCTTTTCTCCCTAGAGATGCCTGAAAATCCCCTTGTAGGAGCAGGCAGACCTTTGGCAAAGACAGCCAGGCTGAGAGTTTGGCACCTAAAACGGACCCAGCTTAGGGGGAAAAGGCACAACTCCAACGCCGACTCAGGGAGCTTAGAAGAGTTTAAGCTGGAAGTTTTGAGTCATGCTCTTGGACACGGGCAACCAGAATAGTTTAAGCCCTTCTTGAGCCCATTTTCTTTTGTTCAACAAACATCACAAATGAAGCTGCTTCTGCTGCTGTCCATGTGATACAGATTTTCCATGCTTTAAGTTACTCACACAAAACAGACTCGTTGCCAACACGATCGATCGAAACGTAAAGCAAATGCAGACAGCATGGTACAGACTCTACGTATTAAACGCCTCAGAGAAAGCCATCTCTCACATGCCTACAGAAACAAAAGTCAACCAAAACAGAAGTTTGGTGTGGAATTAAGCACAGCAAGACCCACAGCAAATCCTCCCAGCTCAAATGGATTCGAATCACAGGATGCCAGGAAACTAAGCTGCTGAGCAAAACACACCATCGGCCATAAACCCGTGTGAAATTACATTTCATTAACAAATGACAGTGTTTACAGGTAAGTAAATGCTGTGTTTCCCCTCTGCCTTAGCTGGAGCTGCTCTCTTAGGAAAAAGACTGCAGGGAACAGGTCCTCTGCCATCATTAATCCACTGGACTACAGCACTTTGTTAACAGGCACAGAAACCACAGCAGCAGCAAACACCCACGTGTGAAACCAAGATCTGCAAGTAATTCCACTTCCTACCTTCTGGAAAACGGGAGTTTCAGGGGTAGGAAACCTCTTTAGCAGCTTTTACAAGCTGGGTTAATGATTTACCTGACAGTGCTGGAAGCAGATTAGCTTAGATAAGAGTGGTTTTGTTATGGTCTGTTTTCCTGCCTTTGTCTGCATAACCAAATCAACTGAAGGCAAATGAAGGAGGCAGGGTATTACTTGACAGAGCAGGAAGAAATTCATGCTCCTCTAAGCTTGCTCACACCATCCTGCTTTAAAAAAACATTTTTTATATAGACACACATGCCCATCTATACACACACAGCCTAAAAACCAACGCCTGGAGTAGCTCTTCTGTGTGTGTACACTTGTGTGTGCACATACACAAATATATGTATAAAAAATACACACAGATGAGCTACTGCAGGCAGTTTGGTTTAGTTTCTTCCCCAGAAGTCAAGTAAAAAAACCCCCCTTGACTCATCGCTCTAAATCTATTAGAAAGCTTCCAGATTAAAGCATTCAGTTCCAAAGAGGTTTAGGATGAGAAGAAAAGGCGGCTGTGCCCGAAACGCACAAATAGGATCACAGCCCCTGGAAAGACTCCGCAGCGGATCCAGGGCGCAGCTCACGGATAAAGTTCTGTTCCCCCTGCTGCAATGCCTGCAGCTCTCCGAGAGGATTTCTGCGCTCTCCCTGTGACTCACGGCTCTGCTCCACACCCAGGGCCACCCTGCTGTACAGCCGAAGCGTTCACGCTGTGAGGCACCGGTGACACCGTGACACTCACGGAGCAGGCACAGGCACTGCCCAGGCACCGCCGCTCCGCTCCGCAACCTCACAGAAAGTCTAAAACACCTTCTTGCTCTTGCTCTTTCATATGGACACTGCAACCGCCCCGGGGATATCTGGCAGCACTCAAGGGGGAGGTCAGACATGGGGAGAGCTGCCCGAGGCGGCAAAAGCGACAACAGATTGTCCCTGGCTTTTAGTCTGTGCGGGCAGCGCCGTTGCCACGCTGTGTAACTCTGGTTATCTCCCACAGGTGTATTGCAAACAAACTTCCAAACCCAGAAACCGCAGGGAGGTTCTGTGCCCCAGCAGGGGATGAAGCTGCCTGATGGAAACATACCCTTGACGCAATCTGGGGGACAAGCCAGGGGGACTCACCGGCAGGTCACTGCTGCCCCAAGTGCTGGCAGCCTGGCTGGCTTTTAGGAAAAAAGACCCCAAGCTAAACTAAAAACTAAGATTAAAACAGAGCAGCAAACAAGAAAGTAACCACAAGTTTAAGCGCCACTTTAAAAAAAGTCACCCAAGCAAAAAGACAAACAGCTCTCCAGAGCTGCGCTGTAGATCTGACTGAAACCAAGTCCCTCTGTCGCTTCCCAAACGCAGCCCCCGGCCCTCCAGCAGCAGCCAAACACGTCTTTACACTCAAACGGGATCATCCGGAGGGGAGAGCTACTCACTCCTGGAGATGAGGCGGCAGACAGCAGCAGGTAGCACGGCTTTTCCCCTTCCAGCTGCAGCCAGACGCGCCGCTCCGGGCAGCAGGACAGGGACGCGGCGGCGGCGCGGCCACTCCCGGCCCCGCGTCTCCTTCGCCAGCCCCGACTTCCTCCGCCTTCGAAGTTGCCTTTCAACTTCCCCCGGGCTGGGCTTCGTCAGCGCTCCTCTCCCAGCCGCTCGCCAGCCCCGCGGGAAGCGCCTGCGGAGCGAAATCGGGAGAGGTGAGCGGAGATCCGGAGGGGATGGAGCGACCGCGCTCCCGCCGCTCCTACCCCGGGCGCGCCAGTGCGTCAGCACCGGGAGAGGAGGGGACGGAGCGCCCGCGGCAGGAGGAACAGCGGGAGGAGGAGGAGGAGGAGGAGGAGGAGGAAGAGGAGGAGGAGGAGAAGGAGGCCGGGAGTGCCAGCCCGGCCGCGGGTGGTGCAACAGCTCTCGGCAGTGCTGCTCTGCCGTCAAACAGCACCTAAAACAGGGGGAAATGGCTTTATCCCCGAAGTTCAGTCTGTTGATTCCTACTCTACGCATGTAAGGCTTTCATTTAAGTGTCACTTTTGAAAGCTAAAAAAGTCACTGCAGGGAGGAAAGATTCGTTTTTCCAATATATACGAGTACCAGATGTTAAGTCCTACCCTAAAAACAAAAAAAACCTCCACCAAAAAGAAAAGTCGTGTTCCACCACACTAGCATAAAGCAAAACAACCGATTCCTCAAGCTTTCCATGAATTTTTTGGCTCCGTCCCACTGCTGCAGAGTCCCTGGCCAGGCAGCATCACCCGTCCCCGAGGGCTGGCACGCAGCCTCTCTCCCCGAAGTCACAGCAAGGACTGGAAGCACACAGGACCTCCTGGCACACAGATCCAGCGGGAAAGGCTGGTGAAAGCATCCCAGGTGAGAGGGAGCAGAGGATGTCTGCTGGCCGCTGCCTTGGGACAGCGGGGAGCTGCTGTAATTCAGTACAAAACCACAACACAAAGCAGGCTGAATCACATGTTGGGAAGACTGATGGGATGAGCAGCGCTGGCAGTGTTTTCCAGCAGAGCACGGACTCTCTCGAGTCCGCTGGCTGCTGGATCCAACAGAGACACTGTCCAGCAGTGAAGTCAGAGGCGTAGGAAGCAGCCTGCTTCCACTCCACAGATGAAATAATGTGGAAATTAAAAAATAGGCAGCGGCACTAACAAATAGCAGCACCAGGTTTTTTGAGCTCCATCCCAGGAGAGGGAGCCTGTTGCCAGGAATACCGAGGAATGCGCAGAGCCACATCGAAGAACAGGGTGGAAAAAGGTATTTTCAGAAGCGGCACACAGAAATCCTTCCACACTCATCCTGTCACACAGAAAACGAGTATTTTAAAGGAGTAGCTGGTTTGGGGTTTTTTAATAGACCCATGCCCCTGGACATAGCCCAGCAGCGCTTGTTCCTGACACATGGAGACAGCCAAGTACCCAGTGGAACAACGTGCTCACCATCAGCTCCTCCACAAAGTTTAGACACCTAAAAATGGCCCCTGGTCAAGTCCAACTCAGCCTATTTTATTTAAAATCTGAGGAGAGACGTGAAGTGTGGATGAGCCACCAGTGAGCTCCCTTTTTTTTCCCAGCAGTCTTTTAGTAACTGGGCTCTGTAACACTCAACAGATGCATCTGCCCAACCTGGCCCCACTTTCCAGGGGAAGAGTCTGGAGCGAAACTGGTAATTGCTCATCACCTAAAGATTTCTGAGATGTAATTCAATCGGTACCAACCCTGTAAATCCCTCCCACTGAGGATATATATATAAGGAATCTACAGCTCAATTAGAAGACACGCCACAGGCCGAGGACTCCCTGTTATGCTGACAACACTCATGTCTACTTTAGGCCCTCACGAACCTCCCAGGGCAGCAGAAGTCACCTGGTGAGGCCAGAGACCAACTCAGCAACTCCCTCCTGACAATAAATGCATTCGTATCTGACAGAAATGCTCTTGTGTTGCTCCAGCAGATCTTATCTCGGCAATATTATTTCCCCCATGATCCAGGCCTGTGTGAGTTCAGTGACCTCAAGGCACATAACAAAGCCAGCTCTGTTTTCCCACGAGTCAGGTGGGGCCAGAAGGGAGAAGAGAAGACAGTTTGACGAGTACTACAGGTAATTAAAAGGGAGCTTTGGGAACACCTTTTCAACCGTGCTGCATTTAAATACTGCATGTGTCCAGACAGATACAACGTAACACCCTGTAAAGCCCTAAATGAATAAAAAGAAACACAATGAACTCTTCCACACGACGTGCAAAGGAGGGGTTTTTTTTTTCTCCTACACAATCCAGGCAGGACATATTTAGCCTAAGGGCTGCGAGAGAGGACAGCCTGAGCTGATGACATCATTTTCTTTCTATAGGACTGAATATCTGGGAGTACTGCTCTCAGTTCAGTGCCTGTTGCTATCTCACCTCCACCTTCCCCCATCCTGCTTCAACAGGAGAGCGACAATCACCCAAATAACACCTAAGGAACAGAGATGGCCACAGAGATGTTGCTTCTTTCCCCACCAGAACATGAGCAATGTGACACAAAAACTAGATTTGAGGTTGACTGCTGGCACTGAGGAGAAAGAGCTGCTACCAAGCTCCAGTGCTGATGCATCTTGATCATTCGAGCACCACGTTCATTTGGAACGTCCTTCCAAAGGCCTGGGGAAAGGCTTACCTTGCCTTGACAACTTTAATCTATCTAAACATCAAAAACAGTCAGATTATGCCCAGTCCCCTTTTTCCCCACCCATCACAAAAGAATTATGTATTAGCAGATGAAATCCAGCACTGAAGGTGGGAACTAAAGTCTAGTGCAAGCAAGGAAAAGCTGCTCAGAATCCCAGGATCCCTGGNAAGCTGAGCCTCCCCTGGCCCAGCCTGAGGCCGTTTCCCCTTGTCCTGTCCCTGTTCCCTGGCAGCAGAGCCCGACCCCCCCCGGCTGCCCCCTCCTGTCAGGGACTTGTGCAGAGCCACAAGGTCCCCCCTGAGCCTCCTTTGCTCCAGGCTGAGCCCCTTTCCCAGCTCCCTCAGCCGCTCCTGGGGCTCCAGCCCCTTCCCCAGCTCCGTTCCCTGCCCTGGACACGCTCCAGCCCCTCCAGGGCTCTCTGGCCGGAGGGCCCAGAACTGGACACAGCCCTCGAGGTCCCTCAGCAGGGCCAGCACCACACTGTGACTGTGTGATGTGTTCATATAGTTTCACACGAGCAATACAAATCTATACATCCACTCCACGTATCCAAAAAAACCTTCAAAGCATTTTTTTTTGTTCTGTCCATTCAAGTAACCTATCCTGGTCACTGATACATCAGAAAAAATGTGCTACAGGAGCATTATAAAGCTACTCTGACCTTTGTTTGCATTAAAACACTTAGAGAAGTAATGTGAAACTTTATTATTACACATGTAAGAAAATAATAAATATTATTTCATCTGTGTTACAGCATTAACAGCCATTACAACATCTTGTGTGCAAGGCTGTTAATGGAAAGGTGCTTTTGAAACTAAAAATATTTATGTTACTGGGCTTCTGATAGAAACTGAAAAACACCAAACAGCCAAGTTTAAAATCTCTAAAGTATTACCAGAAGAATTCCCAGAAGCGCCAAGTGAAGCGCTCAGGTGTGTTTGCTAACACAAGGAGAGATTCCGGAGTGCCGATGTGCTCATCGGTTCCAGCAATTAAGTTTCCCGGGAGGAATGCTGTGTCATGTAATGTGTGACTCACAGAGCAACGTCCGCAGGAAACCACTCTTCTCCCTCTCGCCCTATAAAAAGCTCAGCCTGCTTGCAAGTTGAACCGAGTTCTCTGAGCAGAATTCCTCCAAGTTCAGCATCATGTGCTCGAGCACGTGTGCAAGAGCGAAGGTGTATTTTAAACCCTGGCAGCAAACCGGAATCCTCTGGAAAACCAGCTGGAAAGTGGCCCTGCTCCTCGTTCAGCAGGGAGTTCAGAAACACCTCGTGCTGCTGTGTTTGGACACGTGGCTAGCCTTTGCCCTCGCAGGGGTTTTGCAACCCGGGATGCTCTGCCTGGCTGAGCTGATCCCGGGCACTCCCAGACCACTCCCATTCCCTACAAACGCCCGGACACGTGGCTGCACCCGCTGGGACAGCTCTGAGGGATCACACACATTCCTTGCGCACAAGCTGCAACTGGAACCTCTGAAAGGGATGGCAGGAGCAGCAGTGGGATCCCAAATCCCTGGAGGTCCACCAGGATATGGGACCTCACAGGGAAGTGTCTTCACTTCGTGCCACCCGTCGTCCAAGCAGCTCCTGGAGTTGTCACCTAATCTAAATGGATAAAATCCTCCCTCTGCTCATCATGTGTTCTTCCCTGGGCTGCAGGGCATGCCCAGCCTTCTACTCCTCCTGGTTCAAGGCCGTGGTTGACCTTTAGATCCTTGGAGAAACACATGGATTTTCCAAGGGTGGCACTGCAGAGCTCAACACCCAGCACTTCTCCAGGGAAAACACTCTGAAATGGCAATTCCATCCAGGGCACGTGCAATCCCATACCCAGGTCAAAGCAAGAGTTTAATACCACTGAGGTCCCTTTTGAGCCTGGGAGAGTGAAGCTTTCCATGAAAGAGAAAAATAGAAACAAGGCACCCTTTTCAAACTCCCCCACTCAAGACTAAGGACCTTTTTCACAGGGCAGGGTGTCATCCCCACACGACTGCATCCCACATCCAGCTACAGCACTCCCAGCTTGGGAAGTGCCACTCCTATTCCCTGATCCACTTACTCTGCCCTCCCAGAAGTCTCGTCACCCAGGTGTGTTAAAAACCTCTGGTTAAAGAAGTCACCACCTCAAAACTCCAATTTGCTTCTCTCTTCCAAACCCAAAATTTCAACCCAAAGGCCTCTGTTACAGATTGTTTCCGCACCAAATTCTGTAATGGGACACAGACTGGTGTCCCACTGATTTTTGCATCAAAAGAGTTAATTCCTTTGCTGTTTGCCTCACACTTGGGACGAGGCTGCTGGCTTTGTACACCTGCAGTTTGGCACTATCAGGTCCTCCGGCTTCTTTAAGGCCTTAGAGACATCGAGCAAAATAAACATTTCAAAACAACAAATGCCAACCAACCAAAAATAAACCCAGCCAGAGCCCCAAAACCAAAGCAAGAATTAATACAGGATGATGTTTGGTGCTAGAGGCCAACAGCAGGGCTCTGGGATGTGGAGGGAGCTTTTTCCTGTTAAAGATAAACCAACCCTGTCTCCACATCCTGAGTGTTTGCTTGCACGCCACAGCCACACGAAGCACAGAGCAGCGAGGAATCCACTCCTTGGGGCTCCCCAGCACTAAGTTCATTTGTTGTCCCAAACACCCGACCAGCACCTGCTGCTCCCGCCAGGAGCATCCCCCTCACAGCCAGGCAGCAGACCCAGCACGACAGACACTCCACTCAATGAGTCTGAAGATAAAACACCACTTATCAATCCTCCAGCTCCCCTTTTTTCCCTGTGAAACAGCCAGTCAACACCCACAGGTTAAACGGCCCTGCCATCTCCACCTATCCAATACCTTTCTCATTAATAAGCATGATGTGGATTAACACTCAAATATCCACTTCCTCTGCCCCGAGGGCAAAGGGAACAAGTGACAGCAGCGATAAGGAGCTGTTGGTGAGGGCTGCGGGGTGTTGTATTCCCAGTATCCTGTGTCGGGGCTTTACACACGCGTGAGCTGTGCCATTCCAACTCTCATCCCCCTTCTTGTGACTTCCCTGGCCACAGGTTCACCTGGGTTCCAAGGATGACCTTAATTAAGAGCTGGAAAGAAGAAATTATGCTGAGGAAGGCAGAGACATTAATTAAAGGGTTAACGGGGGAAATGTGTTTCTTTGGCCCCTTATCTCATCCTACAAAAAAGGGAACAGGCAGCAACGAAAGGCTGCTTTTGGTGTCACTCAGACAAAATCTAACTGTACTTTTATCTCTACCAATGATCAAAGTGCAATAAAAACTTGGCCTGCTAGACCTTGTTTTCATAAGCTTGACCTCCAGTCCAGTTGATTCTTAAAATAGGTTCAAGCATAAGCTCTGTGTAAGCATGAAAAATAACAGCCTGGTCCTTCCACCAGGACCATTAAAATTCTGCTTGCTGGCTCATATATCCCCTAAAAAAAATTAGCATTCAATGAAATCCCAACTCATATTTCTCACAGGGACACTTTTCTACAAGCACCTGAATTATGTGTCTCTCACTACAATTCCAAGCAGGAACTTCATCCTGTTCCCTCCAAAGCCAACTCTCAGCAGCTTTGACCACAAAAGGTGTAAAATCACGGAATGGTTTGGATTGGAAGGGACCTTAAAGATCATCTTGTTCCACCTCTGCCATGGGCAGGGACACCTTCCACTGTCCCAAGCTGCTCCAAACCCCAGTGTCCAGCCTGGCCTTGGGCACTGCCAGGGATCCAGGGGCAGCCACAGCTGCTCTGGGCAGCCTGCTCTGTCTGGGCTGCATCACGCGCTAATAAACTGAACTTGTATTTACAACACAAACATACTATGCTGTAGCACACACAGAGCAGCTGAATCAAGCCATGGCCAAACACCTTTCCCCTGGCATCCATCACATATATTTCGGCCGGCATTTACTGTGCTGGCACTCGCACTTCTGTTCTTGACACCAGTCACAACTCACAGATTACGTTCATGGGTTCAAACCCCAAAATGTCAAAAGCCCTTCTCCAGGAACACAGACAAGGGGACTCTGCTTGACACTCACAGCAGAAGGACATGGAGCTGTGTGTCCAGAGGAGGCCACAGAGCTGCTCCCAGGGCTGGAGCCCCTCTGCTCTGGAGCCAGGCTTGGGAGAGCTGGGGGTGCTCACCTGGAGAGGAGAAGGCTCCAGGGAGAGCTCAGAGCCCCTTGCAGGGCCTAAAGGGGCTCCAGGAGAGCTGGAGAGGGGCTGGGGACAAGGGATGGAGGGACAGGACACAGGGAATGGCTTCCCAGTGCCAGAGGGCAGGGATGGATGGGATATTGGGAAGGAATTGTTCCCTGGGAGGGTGGGCAGGCCCTGGCACAGGGTGCCCAGAGCAGCTGTGGCTGCCCCTGGATCCCTGGCAGTGCCCAAGGCCAGGCTGGACATTGGGGCTTGGAGCAGCCTGGGACAGGTGTGTGTGTGACAGGAAGGTGTCCCTGCCCATGGCAGGGAGTGGGAACAGGATGGGCTTTGAGGTCCCTTCCCACCCAAACCAGGCTGGATTCCGTGATTGTGTGATACCCTGTTGCCTCCTGGTTATTCCCAGTGGGTCACCCGAGGTTTTCAGCAATGCTGATTCCACAGGAGTTAAGTGGGGTAGGTGTGTAGGTCAAATTGTGGACACCCCCATCCCTCCCATGCTCTCCATCAAAGAAACCCCTGTTACTTTTTAAGGACCTGTAACTGCTCCCAAATGTTGACTTTACTTGGGTACCATTGTGCTGCACCCACGATTTCCTACAACAAGAATAGCTCCGTTTCTTTCCCATCCACACCAAAGAGCTCCAATCCAGAACATTTCCACAGAACTTCCACTGTGTGTTGTGTTTCCTAAAAATCACTGCCAGAGGTTTTACCCCTGTAATTACAGGTCACAAAAATGCAGCTTGGTTAGGAGTTAAAAATATCTAACAGGGAGCTAAACAGTGAAGGCAAATACTTAAACTTTCTAGAGAGGTAGCCTTGCTTTCTTGGCTGTTTTATTTATGCTGGACAGTTACGTTTGCTCAGGGATTGGCACTTCTGCAAAAACCCAAGGCTCAAACATGCTCAGCTTGGTACCGAGCACTTCAAAACCTTCAAGTGTTACTTTCTGTGTCTTCTACAGCTCACAAGCAGCAAAAAGTAGCAAATGCAGCTTCAGACGTCAGAAAACCTGGCCTTAACCAAAAGTAAATGCCCTTATTTTGCAAACTACCCTAGAAACACAATACAGACTACTCGGTTTACACCTCTACAGAACTATCACCCAAATTCCTTATTTCAGATTCAGACCAAGCACAATAAAAATAGAAAGGCTTGGGGAGTTCCAGAGCCAGGGCTCTGAAGGGCTTAGAAAGCTACGGATGAGCCGAAATTCAGTTTTACTGTAATGAAATCACTTCCACGGTGCAATCAGAGTATTTGGGGAGCAGGGGGAGAAGGGAAAGCCCCTGTACATCACCTGATGAGGAGGGACAGCGACCCCTGAGCTGTGATGCTGTGCGTGCAAGCAGCTGATGAGACCGGTCTTGCGGGATTATTAAAGAGCCATTGTCCTCAGCCTGGAGGCTTTCAGCAACTCATTTCACAGCTCCTCTCTAAAAACCACCCCTGAGTTTCACGCCTCCGCCCCCGGAATAAGAAGTTCACGGGTTTTGGGGGTGTTTGTCACTGGATTAGTCAAACAGAAAAAGGCCTTTACCTTGCCAGGCTTCCTGTCCTTCCCAGGTGATCATTTCCTATGACTCTCCAGGCCTGCCTTCTCCCGGGGAGCAGAAGAAAGGAATGCTTTCTCCTGCAGGTTTGCTTTCGGTTTGGCTCAGACGGAGAGATTTCTTCCAAAGCAAACACTCCTGCAACGTCACCGCGGATATAAATAGGCAGAGGAGAAGGAGGGAGAAGCACAGCCCTTCTGGAGAGACTGGATACATTAGGAAACACGCAGCTAGGGGAGAATATCAGACAGAAACGAAGCCTTTATTTTCCTAAAGCTACACGCACAGCCTCGACTCGGACACCACAGCCAGGCTGAACGATCCAAGAGAAACACTGCATCCCTCCAGTGAGAGGGAGGCTCTCCCACATGCCGGGGTTCTGCCAGGAGCTGTGCTATTTCTGCTGCCATCCTGGCAGCTCTCACACACGGCTGCACGTCCCAATAAACGCCAGGAAAGCCATGTGCACCCACACACCGAGGTGGGCACGGGAGGGCCTGCAGGGCTCCATGGGCCATTGTCCAGAGCAGCTGTGGCTGCCTCTGGAGCCCTGGCAGTGTCCAAGGCCAGGCTGGACATTGGGGCTTGGAGCAGCCTGGGACAGTGGGAGGTGTCCCTGCCCATGGGAGTGGATCTCATCCTTACACACAGGCAAGAACTGGTCAGGAATGCGAAGGTCTGGGCAGCTCTGGCTGCACTGACCATGGAGCTCAGAACCTGCACAGGAAGGAGCTGAGGGAAAAGCTGCATCACAGCCCTGGACTTGAGAACAGACTTGGGCATCGTCTTCAGGGGTGTGCCTGAAGAATCCCATGGGCTTGGAGAGAAAAGGGACCCAAAAGAGCCAGATGATAGAAAGGATCACCTCCTCCAGGCTGAAGGACAGCCCATCCCAACAAGCAGCTGATCAAGCTGAGGGGGCAGGAGGCCCCCATGGAGGAGCACAGAGCTCCTGATCAGAGCCATATGCAAAGTGCAGGGCAGGGGCACTGATCCAGGAGGAATCTGGGGGCACTGATCCTGCAGGGGCAGGTGATCCAGGAGGAATCTGGGGGCACTGATCCTGCAGGGGCAGGTGATCCAGGAGGAATCTGGGGGCACTGATCCTGCAGGGACAGGCGATCCAGGAGGAATCTGGGGGCACTGATCCTGCAGGGACAGGCGATCCAGGAGGAATCTGGGAACACTGATGGTGAACGGATGCAGCTAAGAGAGCCAAAACACATCTGGAATTGAATCTGGCAAGTGATGTGAAGGGTGCCAGTGAGGCCAGCCTTCGGGAACTGCAGGCCCCTGGGGCCACAAGGGAAATCCAGACAAGGAAGAATTAAATCCTTAGTAGAAGGAGATCAGGTTAGGGGACAGTAGGCCAGACATACTTCATCCCATGGGACCCGATGGGATGGACTCACAAGTGCTCAGGGAGCTGGCTGCTGTCACTGTGAGGCCACACTTGATGAGCTTTGGAAACCATTTCCAGTCACCTGAAGGAGCAGAGGGTGATCAGGAGTAGTCAGCATGGATTCACAGAGGGAAAAATCCTGCTTCACCAGCCTGACCTCCTCCTAGGATGAAAAAATCTCGGTGGATGGAGGGAGTGCAGAGGATGTTGGCTGTCTTGGCTTTAGCAAGACTTTCAACACTGGCTCTTCTCACACTCTCAGATGAGCTGGCAAAGTACGGAGCAGCCAGGAGGGCAGGGAAGTGGGTGGAAAATGGGCCAAATGGCCAGGCCCAGCACCAGGCCCAGACCCTAACCCTAACCCAACCCTAACCCTAAAATATTTTAAAAATTCTAAATTACTGCGCCCATTTTGTTCAGTGGCACAAAGTCCAATTGGAGGACAGGCACTTCCCAGGGGTTGATACAAGAGCCAAAATCGTTTAACCTCTTTGTTGATGACCTGGATGATGCACAGTGTGCCCTCAGCACACTGTGTCACATTGTGTCACACACTGCTGGTGACACAAAACTGGGGGGAGTGGCCAGTACACCAGAGGGTCACACTGCCACTGGCATGAACTCGGACAGGCTGGAGCCAAGGGCAGGCAGGAGCCTCACGGTGCTCTAATAAAGGAAAGGCAGAGTCCTTCCTTCACGTGGGGGAGAGTGACCCCAGGAGTCAGCACAGGCTGGGAGCTGACGGACTGGGAACAGCTCTGCCAAGCAGGACCTGTGGCTCTGGATGACAAGCTTCCAGGAGCCAGAAGTGCACCCTCCCAGCAAAGAAGGCCACTAGCATCCTGGGCTGCATCACAGGAGTGACCCCTCCACTCTCCTGAGCACTGGTGAGACCATCCCTGAAGTGCCAGGTCCAGTTCTGCACTCCTTAGAGGGAAAAAGACACGGACACACTGGAGAGAGTCTGGCAAATGGCCCTGGACAAGCAGCTCTGGGTGACCCCTGTGTGACAAGGTGACCTTCCAGAGGTCCCTGCCAAGCTCAGCCAGGCTGTGATCCTGGGATCTTTCTGCCAGTTCACTCTCACACCATGGATAAAATTTACGATACCCATGGGAATCCCGAAGCAGCACCTCGGCCCTGCCTAAGGCACAGTGCCACGATGTCCCAGCGCTGACAGGTCACACCCAGCCCAGCAGAACAACTGACCCGTACCCTATCTCACTCCTCAGGTCGAGATTCACTTCCCAGCCCTTGCTAACTCGTCCTGGCTGTGGTTTGACTCCAATTCTGCTTTCTCAATGTGACACACAGGTCAGAGACAGGCAATGTGAACAGACCAGTCAGGAGGTGTTTCATCACTCACATCCATAAAGCTCCCCCACAGACTCCATCTCCCTCGAGTTTTGCTGTCCTTTTGCCTTTTTTTTTTTCCCCTCAAACATCACCATTGGGATGAATGCTTCAAAAAAGCCTTCAGCCCCAGAAATGCTCTGTTACACCTCTAAAACCCAGAGGATGATCATCCTCTCCTATAGCAAAGCAAGAAGAGTCAGACATGGACATCATTTAGGTTTACAAGCTAAAATCTTCATTAACTTAGCAGGTAACTACTTCTTGCTGGTGTAAAACAACAGAAACACTAAAGTCTTTTATTTTAAGGCCAAGAGATAAATTAAAGTTGTAATTTCTTTAAATTTCCAACATTCCTTGTTTCCACAGCTGGAGGTGGTTGGGCAAAAAGAGGTCAAGTGCGAGTCATCAGCAACAGAGGGAAGCACAAAACTGGTCCAATCTGTCAATATTTCACCCTAAAAAGGAGGGACAGGGAAAGCTCGGTGCAAAATTCAGGTTTGTGTCCAAAAGCTCCTGATAAAACATGTTTCTGTGTTAACTGTCAGCGCATTTGCCTTGCCTGGTTCTCAGTTTAGCACACCTCCTCCTCCTTCTCCTCTCTTTGCAAATACACTGAGCACACTGGGGGCTGAGCAGGCACAGGGAGAACCCAGCTGGGCTCTGCTTGGTGGCAGCAGGGCACAGCTGGGGCCAGGGCACAGCTGGGGCCAGGGCACTCGAGGTCTCTTCACACAGCAAACACAGGGCACCACCACAGGTTTAGCCCGACTTCCTGCAAGCGTTGCTTCACAGGGATTTAAGGCCATGCATGGTCCTGGCTTCTTGCCATGGGTGTTTTCCCAGTGTCAGCCTGGTGTCACCAAGTGCAGATGCCCCAGGTGACAAGGCACTGCTGGGGTCAGCTGGCCCAGTCCCTGCCCCAGGCAGGTGCATTTTCTGGCAGGATCTATTGCTCTAATCCACACCACACCTCATCCTGGAGCTTGGGAAGGGTTTTGGGGACTGTTCCATCTGTAGCTACCAAGCTGGATTTTAGTGTAATGCAGAAGGTTGGGCAGGGAAGCGTCTGAGAGCAGCCCTGGGAGAAGGACCTGGGGGTGCTGTGGGTGAGAGCTGGGACCCAGAACCCCCCCGTGCCCTGGGCTGAGCCCCAGCGTGGGCAGCAGGGGAGGGGGGATTCTGTCCCTGTGCCCCTGTGCTCAGGTGAGATCCCACCCCAAATTCCGTGCACAGCTCTGGTGCCCCCAGCACAAGAAGGCCATGGAACTGTTGGAGCAGGTCCAGAGGAGGCCATGGAGTTGCTGAGGGGACTGGAGCACCTCCCCTGTGGAGCCAGGCTGGGAGAGCTGGGGCTGCTCAGCCTAGAGAGGAGAAGGTTGTGTGGAGACCTCAGAGCCCCTCCCAGGGTCTGAAGGGACACAGGGAAGCTGGAGAGGGACCCTGCAGCAGGAACTGGAGGGACAAGACACAGGGAATGGGTTCAGAGTGCCAGAGGGCAGGGATTGATGGATATTGGGAAGGAATTGTTCCCTGGGAGGGTGGGCAGGCCCTGGCACAGGGTGCCCAGAGCAGCTGTGGCTGCCCCTGGATCCCTGGCAGTGTCCAAGGCCAGGCTGGACACTGGGGCTTGGAGCAGCCTGGGACAGTGGAAGGTGTCCCTGCCCATGGCAGGGGGTGGGAACAGGATGGGCTTTAAGGTCCCTTCCAACCCCAGCTGTTCTGGCACTCCGTGCACAAAGAGGCAGCCCCAAACCAATTCCCTGCAGAGATCTGAGATTCTCATCTCACAGTTTTATCTTTAAACTTCCTGCAGCTGTGAGCACAAAGATCAGAGCAGCACCTCCAAACATCAAAGCAGCTCCTCCTGGGGAGGCAGAGCACTTGCCTTACACTTGCAGCACTCCCAGCACACAACAAACCCCACCTAAACGGGGCTTTTCTCTTGGGCAGCAGAAGTTACTGTTTCATACTGAACTGAACCCCACAAAGCAGAACCAACTGGACACAGAAAGAACGGCAGAATCCTCTCTGGACTCAAAAGGGAAAAGAGAGGCTGCTAATTACAGCCCACCTCACTGCCAGCAAAGCACCACCAGCCCTGTCTCCGTGTTACCCTGCTAGAGGAGAGTGGCTCCTGGAGCTGGAAGGTGCCAGCAGGTTGTACCTGGCACTGGAGCCCAGAACAAACAGGGAATCAGGGATGCTGCACACCCAGCACACTGCTGTGAGATCCACCCCAAGGAGCCTGGGGATGCTGCTGGCAAAATAAGGAACAATTGGCTTGAGTTTCAGGGAACTGGAGAAATAAAAACACAGGCACACACATGTGAAGAGAAATAATCATATATGGAAATAGCACATCAGTCCAGAGGCTGCCAGGACTCCATCCTGCCCCAGAGGAGCAGATCTATAGCCCGGCTATCACCTGAGGCAGCTACAACCCGGTGCCCAAGACGCATTTTCGGAGTGGTTACTAATCAAAAAAGCAGGAACTGAGGCACAGGGAATATCCCTACACCCACACTGAGGGCAGGAATGATGACCAGCTATAAAACCAACACAGCACAGCCAGGGTTCTCATTACAGACTCACCCAACAGGAACCCCAACAGAGTTTAGGATCATTCATCCGGTGACAAAAGGAACAGTGCTCCTTCCCCAAACACACCGTGTAACACACAGTGTGGCACAGATGGACACAGCAGCTCTCTCTCCTGCCTAAGAAAGGCTGCAGGACTTTGTGTGATCAATATGTTACACATTCAGGAAGATTTTGGCACAAAAGACCTACAATAGTCATTAAATGCTTGCAATACCAAGATATTCCCCCTCTAAATCACTGCCCTTGCTTAGCTGCTCTTGCTGTTATGAATGTGACTCTTTGTTAATACAGCAAAAGACTGGTTTTGCCACACCACTAAATAAAGGAAAATTCAAGCTTCCACATCCATTATGCAGCTCTAAAATACAACAGGAAAAAACTCACTTTGTCTCCAGCATCCCAAAATGGACCAAGCTTTCCAGGGCCTTCAGTGCTAACTGAAAGCTGACCGTAGAAAATTCCCTTGTAAATGTTTATTATTCTAATTTTAACCTCTGGACATTTTTAGGGCCAATAAAAAAACAAGATCAAAACCCAAGAGAGCAAATAATCCACACAGGGATTCTCTCCTGCCTGTGCTGGTTCAAAAGTCATTCTGAGATTTGGGGGTGAGGGGCTATTTTTATTTTTTAACCTCTGTTTAACCTCTTGTACTGGAAGCATTAAATCCCACCATGATGTGGGATGAAAACAAGCCTCTTAGAAAGGAAGGGACATGGATTCCCACGGGAAACAACACTGCCCAATACAAACACCTCCCCAGTACCCACTGGGCAGCAGAAACCCCTTTTTAATTCACCTCTTCACAGTGAAAGGAACTCAAGGAACACAGGAATACCTCGTGCCAATGCACTCTGTGTAAGCACTTCCCCAGGCTCTCTTGGATCCTGCAGAGCTCTTTCATCCATCCACACTCTCCAGAAGTGTTCACAACTCTTCTCTCAAGCCTTAATTGCATCTTTACGCATCCAAACCAGATACATTATCGCGGTTCCACAATAATCTTTCGTGCCCAGACCCACTCCCTTTGGCTTCTACCAGGGGAACAGACCAGGAAATCCCTGTGACCCAGAGTCAGAGCAGCAGCTCGGGCCAGACTCTGTGCAGCTCGTGGCACCTGCAGATGACCACCACAGCAGCAAAGGGACCACAGGTAGCCCAAAACCTCCGGGCAGAAGCACAAATGCAGATCTCCAGCACAGCAGCTGTGTTCTCCTTTATTCTCCTGCCCACAGAGGTAATCCCTTAGGTGCAACCAGACACCCTGCAGTGTGTTTTGGAGAGTTACTGAGAGAAGAAGAAACAAACAACCGAACAACAAAGGCCAAAATTGGCCAGTCCCTGGGGCGAGCAGCTGCCTGCAGGGATAAACTTCACTTGCAGACAGCACCGTGCTGGTGCCAAAAGGCTTTCCCCAGTAATTCTGACCTTTATTCCTCCGCCAGCCTGGTCCAAAAAAAGCAGTGAGCAGCAGTATTCCTGTGTCTCACAATTCTGGCACTCTTGGCTGTATTACAGCCTACGGTCTTCTTCCAGATTAACATCAGTCCAAGTAACAAATCCATAATTTAGCTATTTAGCTTCCCTGTCCACCCTACCAGCTCACCACACACTGATGGGACTCGCACAAGCTGAACAATTGTTCTGTGGCCAAAGGCACTTCAGCTTGATCTGCTGCTTGTTTTGTTCCACCTGCCACGGGACCTGGCATTTCCTTGTCAGATAAAAGCTGAATTCCCCTATTCCAACTCTACTCCAGGGTGCACATGAAGGCAAAGTGGAGCCTGGAGATGCCCCTGCCCTTGGCCCACAGCTCAGAAAAGACACTGTTCTCTGGGGATGTCATCCCTCCTGCCTGTCCAAAGAAATCCTCTGGAGACCTCATTTTGTATCTGTGCTGCCCTAAACCCTTGTCCTCCCTCTGGGTCAGAGCTGCAATTTGATTGCTGAGGTCACAGCTGGGCTTTGTTTGGAGGTTTCTTGCCCCCCTAGATTTTTTTAATCCATAAACCTACACATTCATAGCTCCAAACATAAGAAGTCATAGCAGAAAAAAGCCTCCAACACAGAAAAAAAACCCCAAAACAAACAAAAAAAACAACCAAACAAAAAAACCCCCAAAAAACAACAAAAAAAACCCCCAACTTAAGTACATCATCAATAGAAAAGCATTTTCAAACACAGAAATTCAAAACCTCAGCAGTACCGACCAAGTGCAATAATGAAATCTTTAAATGAGCCCAGGTCGACAGACACCACGCCAGTGAAGTGACCTGTGTGACAAGTTACAGCTGTTTGTTGGGGAGAAAAGTGTCCCACCCTGCTCACAACACTTCAGATTCAGTTCCTCCCTTTCATTTCAGATCCCTGGACTAACGGAGCTGGCCACACATCACAGCTCTCTCCCATCTCCAGCTTTTCTGTCCCTGCAACCTCTGTCTCACACAACAGGTCTAAGACTTTTTAGCAGTGTCACAGTAGCATTTTGCACGTGATAACATAGAGGAAATAGCTTCTTAACCATTCCAAGGGTAAGAATCAGCTGGAAAAGGCCATTGCAGGCAGCTTATGAAACACTGATAACAAGAGCAGCAGGGAATCCTTTCACCTGGAGGTGAAAGGCAGCAGCGAGCCAAGCTTTTGTTGGGAAAAGGCAGAAACCTGAGAGCAAGACAGCTCAAAGTTTTTAAATCTTATCTAGATGAAGGTAAGACAGCCAATTATCTCCTTATTAAATATTCCACACTTACTTACAGTGGTTACAATGGCAAATCTCTGGTTACAGGGTAACCATCCTCTGACATCCACCCAAATTGCAGAATCTTGGAATGGTTTGAGTTGGAAGGGACCTTAAAGACCACCTTCAACCCCTTGCCATGGAGGCAATCGGTAACTAAGACAGGCCAAGGATTTTTCCTAAGCAATTTATGCTTAAATCATTACAGACTGTGCAGAAGACGCAGGGGAAAAAAATTAAAAGTACGACTTAATAGAGTCTTGCTGCTTCCTGCTGCACACAGGCTTGTTTTCTTCCTGCAATTACAGAAGAGGGATTTTTTTCCAGCACCACTTTCAGCTGCCACAAGCAGGCTATTGTTTGGATTTACCCAGGCAGCAGCACTCCCCATGCAAGCCCAGGGCAGCACGATGGACTGCCTGGAACTGAAACGGAACAGAAGGGAATTCAGCCCCGTTAGGACGAGAACAGAGGTTTGTACTAAATACCTGCTTGGAGCAAAGCCAGAGGAAGCACATCAGAGGAGTCCCGGGATACTTCCCAACATCCAGGTGCCCGCAGGGACGCTGTGCATCAGAAGACAGCTCAGCAGCCTGTTCCCAGCACACATCACCCAGCTCATGCCCCAAATCCCGGCAGCCCCGAACTGCTCAGACTACACCTCCTGCCTGCCTCCTCCTCCGCACACCACGGCATCCTCTCCCATTCAAGAAGAGATTCCCCAGCCCCTGGACACACCAGGATGAATCATCTCGGAGCACTGGTGCCTTCACTCTGACAACTCCTGCTCATCCCTGGGCAAGGGACTGAAATGCTCTGAGCTCACTTGTAGCTGTGGCAACAGCAAATGCAAATCCTGCCACGCTGAAAAACTTCACCACAGACTCCTCCAGCACACGGGGACTATGTGTGAGCAAAACCAATTTGTTTTCTTCCTCCCTGAGGATAAATTGGGTTTGTGAAAGCTCTGCCCTAGAGAAAAAATCCAGTCGGCAGGGCAGAGTTAAACCAGACACACACTGCTTTAGCTGCGCTTCAGTGCACACAGAAAACAGGCACAGAAGAGTTTGGAAACAGGATGCAAGAACAGGTTCGAGGTTTCTCACTGCAGGCTCTACTCACTGTTTATACCAGGTGAGGAGTTACTCTATTTGCAGCCTCGAGTTCCAGGCTGAGCGAGTCATACCACGGCTGGTTTAATACAGTAAAGTCACGGTGGATATACAGACATGGAGGAGAAAATGGCTTTCAATTAATTACTCCCTGGGAAGGTGGGCAGGCCCTGGCACAGGGGGCCCAGAGCAGCTGTGGCTGCCCCTGGATCCCTGGCAGTGCCCAAGGCCAGGCTGGACATTGGGGCTTGGAGCAGCCTGGGACAGTGGAAAGTGTCCCTGCCCATGGCAGGGGTGGGGCTGGATGGGCTTTAAGGCTCCTTCCAGCCCAAGCCATTTTATGATTAAATGATCCGTTTTTCAAAAAATAATCAGAATTCTAAAAATTATTAGCATATCTGAATGCAAAACCATGAGCTTTTCTTGGGGGATAAGTACGATATTACTAACGAAAATGCAGGCAGTAACTGCAGGCAGTAACTGCACACAGCAACCAGAGGATGTAAAAAACTGATGGGGGTGGGGAAAACAAAAAACAAAACAAGCCTCACCTAATGAGTTTCCAGCAGCAAAACCTGTGTGAACTGCAACACCTGAATTGCAAATTTAGCTTTAGTGAGAATTGTACCTCTCCTTGCAAGGTATCTACCCGTGGTTTGCAGAAACTTCTCAGACAAGCTTCAATACCCTGAACGGCAAACAAAGAGTAAACTCCCACCGATGCTTCCCGCATGTTGAGAAGTTTGGGTGGGGAACTTGGGAGGTTTCTGGGCTTGGTGGGGGCTGGTATTGGTTTGGAGCAGGGGTTGCTGCCTGGTATTTTGTTGTGCTCTTTGTTTCCCTTCCAAAGGGCAGTTTGGGTTACCGAGGTCAAACCGCTTTCAGGAGTGCAAACCCCGCAACCTCAGCTTCACCTGTGTGTGAGCAGAGCCGATCTAATCCCACAGGCAGGTTATTCCATCTGGGAGCAAAGCAAACGAGCTAAAAACGAAGGAAAGGGAGAGTTACCATGGGATACCGGGATGCGTCACTTCTCTTGGCTCTCCGGGCGCCACGTGACGCCTCAGCCGCCAGTGAAGAACTCGGCAGATGGGATGGGGAAAAAAAATGTAAAAAGGTCCCTAGATGATAGCAAAGTTTAGGCTTTAAAATCTACTGCTTATGGCTACAGAAATAGAGGCAACAATATTTACCCATAAACCAAGCTATCTGTCTATAAATCTATTGCCACGGAGCAGTAAATACACGCTTTCCCTTCCAGCAGTCGTCACCATCTACACTTTCCAGTTCCCTACAGTAAATTTAGTCCAAGCACATGCAGAAATGCTGCCCTTGCCATCTCAGAGAGAGCTATCACTTGCCTTTCAGAGGAGGCAAAGCAGGTCAGTAGTTACCACCTTGCTCATAAATACAGAAGCAGCCACTTGACAGCAACAGACACAAGCAGTCGGAGTTCAAGAGAGATCAGGAGAGGGATAAATCACTTGGAATTTATTCTCCAAGTTATCACACAGGTCACCAAACCCACGCCTTGGGCTGGAGCCCGCTGAACCAAGAGTCTCTTTCCATTTTCAAGGTCTGGCTGTTGAGCATGTGTGTGCAGCATGTCAGTGACCCCACATGTGCTCACTCACACTTGGGTTTCCACCCCGCTCAGACCAGGATCAATTCTGAAACAGCTCCTGCTCCAAGTCTTCCTCCTCTGCACAAAATCCTAGAGTAGTCCAATGTTTGAGGATTTCTGCCCTCCTTTCACAGCAGACAGTTTCTTTCTAGCAGATCAAAACGGCTCTGATTCAAAGGACATTATTCCAACTCCATCCTCCTCCACCTCCCAAAGCCTCCTAACACCCACACGCTGCTGAACGTCAAAGTCTCCAGGGAAATTCAGTCCTTCCATATGGCAGCCAAGCAAACCCCCCCGCGTAGTAAAAAGCTCCGTGCAGCGTAAGGAACCTTCGCCCTCCCTGGGTGAAGGTGCAACCCCAGCGTTCAGGCTCTACCCCAACATCGTGTCAGGCTGGAAATGGAGCGTGCAGGGAGATGCTGGGGCTCATCTGTCTGCAGTGCACCGGGGTAACCTGATCATCACCCCAGCACCAGCTGGCACACTGCCACCCCAACCCACCCGGCTCCCAGCACGCTCCAGACGGCAGGATTTTGGAAAAGGAACACAGCCCGATCAGCCCAGACAACTGCTGCTATCGTCTGCTCCTAAACACCAGCTTTTTATCACCTGAATCACTTGCTATTCCCTGCCTGTTTCCCATTACCTACCAAAAGTAGGAAACAGCATGGAAGCCAAGAAATCCCACATTTCATCTGCTACTCCAGGTTGTAGCCCCTGTGTTACACAGCTACACAACAGCTGGGTGTTATTTAGGACCTGCTCACAGAAGGAAGTTTCATGTTTCTACACAAAGCTTAACACAGACAGTGTTACCTTTTTCAATAAGGGGAATGTAGGCCCTGCACTCGGGCAGGAACAGCTCCAGGCACCAGCACAGGCTGGGAGGTCCCTGCTGGAGCAGCTCTGTGAGGATGGACCTGTGGGACAGGGAGCTGTCCCTGAGCCAGCAGAGTGTCCTGGGGGCCCTGGGGGACACGGAGCTGTCCCTGAGCCAGCAGAGTGTCCTGGGGGCCCTGGGGGACACCGAGCTGTCCCTGAGCCAGCAGAGTGTCCTGGGGCCAAGGAGGCCAAGGGGATCCCGGGGGCAGCAGGAAGAGCATTCCCAGCAGGGCAGGGAGGGATCCTGCCCCTCTGGCCAGCCCTGGGGGCACCTCTGCAGTGCCGTGTCCAGCTCTGGGCTCCTCAGCACAGCAGGGCCAGGGAGCTCCTGGAGCGGGGCCAGCGGAGGCTGCGGGGCTGAGGAAGGGCCTGGAGCATCTCGGTGCCCAGGAAAGGCTGAGGGAGCTGGGGCTGCTCAGCCTCGAGAGGAGCCCCAGCTGAGAGGGGCCCTCAGGCCTGGCTGTCCCTGGCTGCAGGGAGGGCTCCGAGCAGGGCCCAGCCTCTGCTCCGGGGGCCCAGCAATGGCACCAGAGCAACGGGCAGGGCCTGAGCCCAGCAATTCCCCTGCACAGGAGGCACAACTTCTGCCCTGGGCACTGCCCAGCCCTGAGCACATTGTGCACAGAGGCCGTGGGCTCTCCTCCCTGGGGCTGTTGCAGAGCTGTGTGCACACAATGCTGTGCCCTGGGCTCTGGGATGGCCCTGCTGGAGCAGGGAGGTGCCACCAGGTGCCCGCTGTGCTCCCTTCAGCCTGAGCCATCCTGGGATTCCTCCAAACACTGCTTTAATAACTTCCCTGAGCCAGGAGACAGTGTCTTTAACAGCTTTTAACAGGCTGGGTTTTATCCAGCCTCCTTTGAACCTCTCACCGTCCAGCAACATCCTGGCTGCCAGGAACATCACCGCATAACTGCGCACCACCAAGAGAAAAACTCTCCCTTGTTACAAGCTTGCTGCTTCCTTGTTTTTTTGAGTGAGGAAGGCCTGGGTACAGTCATCCTCTTTGGAGGATGCAAAGCTGCCAATCTGCGTAACATTCCTCTCCTCGCTTCTTCCCCTCACAATCATCTCTGCTCCACACTAAAGAGAAAAAGTTTATTTATCTCCTTTTATACAACAGCTGTTCCATGCCTTTGATGACCTTCATCATCCTTTGCTGAACCTTTTTCTATTTGGAGATGGAGGATTCAGGACACAGAGAATCATGGAGAAAAAGATAATGTTTTTAATTATGATTTTTTTACAGTAGCTTGTTCTGTTCTCTACTCTTTCACTAATAATATTTATCCATTTACTACTTTGACTTTGCAGCTATTTGCAGTGAAAGGACCTCTAAACTCAGAAAAGTCCCCCTAGAGCAGAACAAAACCTAAAACTAAGGAAGTTTTTGCATTCTGCCAGTGTTGCAGGAACAAGCATTAGGCTTCAGAGACAGGAAAGAGCCTAGAAAATGCAGTAACCTCTCAATATCCCAAAACAGCTGCTTCCAAAACTTTTCTTAAACCAGAGCAGCAGAGCAAGGAATTAACCACATCCCTGGCTGTGCATGTGCCTTCTTCCACACATCTCAAGCTGCTTTTTGGTAAAAAAACATCAAATAAATACATATACACACACTTTGGTCACCTGTATTTATTATTTCCTCATGCGGCACCAGCAAAGTGACCCCTAAGGAGGTGCACAGAAAATAACCTGGTTTTTTATGAGTAACCAGCTGCTGCTCTCCAGCCTCCCTGGCCTTGCAGCACACACCAGATTCCTGCTCAACATGCCTGGGGTTCTTCTTTTCACATGCAAACAGTCCCCACAGGTCTGTGTCACTAATATTCACAGTACACCCAGGAGCAGAGCCACAGCCTCCAGCTGTGCCCTGCTGGGACACAGGTTTGGTTTTCTTTCCTGTTTTCAGCATCTCAGACTCAGAGGATGACCACACAGGATTGCTTTGAAGTGCCCATTTTCACTCCACCTCGAATTACCACAGAGAGGCTGACCCTGGCTGAGTATCAGAATCCTCCAGATAAAACTAAACAATCAGTGCACCAACGTGGAAAAAATGGGCGTTTTTTTGTCATTTTCCAGACAAACAGAGAACAAGTTTCAGATTTAGCGTGACTTTTACAAGGATGGTGCCTCTTGCACAAGCAAGAAGCAGAAGGAGGCAAACAAAAACTTGCTGTTTTATTAAGCTCACTTGTAGAAATTATCTAAGTTTCTAGACTTGGTTCTTGCAAGGCTGTGGCGTGAAAATAAAGCTGTTCCTTGGGGCAATTTGTCAGGAACTCCTACTGCACAGTTTTGGATGCTGGAGGGAACAGACAGGAAGAACTTGTGTTGAGAACTGGGCTCTCACTGAAATGAGCATCTAGAACCCCACCCTGAGAAGAAAGAGAATGAACAGGTCCACAAAAAACAGACTTTGTTGGATATTCCATATGGAATTTCTGGAGGAATGTCTTCATGGAAAGGGTGCTCAGGCCTTGGCAGGGGCTGCCCAGGGAGCTTTGGAGTGCCCATGGCTGGAGGTGTCCAAGGAAGGGCTGGAGGTGGCACTCAGGGTTGGGGAAAAGGTGGGCATTGGGCACAGCTTGGACTTGGTGATCCCTGAGGCCTTTCCAACCCTCATGATTTTACAAGTCCATGAATTTCAGGTGTCAAAGGAGATCTCCCTTGCGAAATTCAAACCACACATCTGTGGGCTGTGAAACAGCATTCCTCTGCCGGGGGCCACTCTTCAGGCACTCAGGTTGTTGGGTGCTCTGTCCTGTTCTTTTACCAGGAAGTCACCTCTCTCTAGACCATTTCTCCACCCAGTTTTCCCAGTGGACAGGGACACCCTCCTGCCCTGCCCATGTCCTCAGGGGTTCTGAGCAGAGAGCTCACAAAGCACCAGCATGACCTATTGTGCTGAATATTACTGGAGTATGAGAAAAATCATTTAGAGAGACAGCAGCTACAAGAGAGCTCCTTGCTTTATCTCCTTTGTAAACAGCTTTTAAACTGCCAGCTACAGCTACAAAGGAGCTGGAGACAGAAGAGACATCCCTGCAACTGCTGACAGGTAAGTTTATTGGAGCTTCAGCACAAGCATTTAAAGATGAAAGAGCACGACGAGGGTGCTGAAAGACAACTGACAGCTTGAGGAGTACGCACTGGTTTTCAAATCGTTTCTGTGATGTAGGGTAATGTTTATGATCACAGCATTCACTGGGAATTAGATCATCCATTTAGCAGCAAGTTTGCCTGATCAACTGTCTGGGGACTTCAAACAGATCAGCAGAACGGCAGAGCTGGAGACACTGTCTTGGTATTCAGCTGCCTTCCCTGGGAAGCCACAGAGACCCAAACACAGGCAGGGAAACCATAACAAAACATCGAGAGCAAGCCGAGTGCTGCCCCTGTGGAGGGGGACCAGCACTAGGGAAGGGCACTCTCCTGGCACAGCCAGCCAGTACCCTGGGCAGGGGCAGACACAAGGAGCTGCCTCAGCTGCTCTGGATCAGCACCAGCGCTCACAAAACAGCCAAAGCCTCCTTGCTAACATATCCTAATAATGACACAGCCTTTGTGCAAAGCCTGTCCCTCACCTTTCTGCCTTTCTGGATGTGCCACACACGGCTCAGGAGCTCCCCAGGCTGCATCAACTTTCCAAGAAACTCTCAGCAAAGCTGTGGGAATTTAGTGACGTGTCAGTGTCTGGAGGTGGCTGCGAGGATGCTCCACAATGCAGGGAAGGGCAGGGAGGAACCTGCAGGTGGGAGCATGCTCTGGCCAGGAGGATATTTAAGCCTGCCTGGATGTAGCTGGGATGCACACGTGATTTGAAGAGCTGGGACTGTCATACAGGACTCTGGTGACAGAGCAGACATCCTGTGCTGGGACTACAAAATCCCTCAGCATGTTAGTACCAAGTATTTCACCCACCCTTTGCTGGGTATTTATCCCTGCACAGCAAAATATGTAAGATGTAACTTTTTGTCTTCCTAAGTAGTATAGGAAAATCTGTCAAACCAGTTGCTGACAGCTCTTCAACTGCTCATTGGGAATGGGGACAGCAGAGGAAGGGCAGCACAGGCCAGGAAAAAAACCTACTTGTTTTCATGCATCTTGCAAACACAGACAGAAACATCTAAGGAGTGAACTGAAACAAAACATCTCCTGCAAGAATCCCAATAACCGTATTATCTGCTGAACAATGAAACTGCAAAACCGTGGAGCCATTTTAAACAAGTGCATCTGTCATTAAAATAATGAACGAAGGACTCAGTGCTTAGCCAGTAACAGATATTTAATAGAATCCCAGACTGGTTTGTGTTGGAAGGGATCTTAAAGCCCATCCAGTGCCACCCCTGCCATGGGCAGGGACACCTTCCACTGTCCCAGGCTGCTCCAAGCCCCAGTGTCCAGCCTGGCCTTGGACACTGCCAGGGATCCAGGGGCAGCCACAGCTGCTCTGGGCAGCCTGTGCCAGGGCCTGCCCACCCTCCCAGGGAACAGTTCCTCCCCAATATCCCATCCATCCCTGCCCTCTGGCACTGGGAAGCCATTCCCTGTGTCCTGTCCCTCCATCCCTTGTACAGAGTCTCTCTCCATGTTTCCTGTAGCTCCTTCAGGCCCTGCAAGGCCACACTGAGGTCACCCCAAAGCTTCTCCTCTCCAGGCTGAACAATCCCAGCTCTCCCAGCCTTTCCTCCCAGCAGAGCTGCTCCATCCCTCTAATCATCCTGGAGCCTCCTCTGGGCTCTCTCCAGCAGCTCCAGGTCCCTCCTGTGCTGGAGCAGCTCTGCAGGTGGGGTGTCACCTGAACACAGGGGCAGAGGGTTTAATTCAACACAGGAACAGAGCCTGTTCCACCCACCTAAGGACTGAGGCTGGGGGAAAACAACTGATTAATAACCCAGCTTCCCAAAAGGCACAAATCCAGGGGTGCTGCCCTCAGCCTGTGGCTCCTGGGGTGCAGACCAAGAGGTGCCTTAAATCTCTCAGCACGGTTTGAATACAGCTCTGCTGATTGCAAAGAAAGCAGAGAGCAAAACAAGATTAGAGCTCAGCGAGACAGCGTGCCCCTCGTGAATCCAAATAAACAAGACATTTTGAACTATTTCCAGCATGACTTCAGCACAAAATAACATTTGCACGTCAGTGTAATAGCTGATGTTTTAACTGCTTGCTAAGGGAGCAGTCACGCACCGCAGCCCCGAGAGCAGGGCGGCTGCTCAGCCTTCAAAGGAAGCAAAAAGAGCTGCAAAAGAGCAGTGCTGCACTTGAAAGCCTTTCAGAGAAGCACTAAATGTATTTATGTTCACTCCTGAACCCAAGGAGGACACGGCCTGCCCCATCCCCAGATGCCTTGGGTGGATGATGAGACACTAGGACGGAGCTGGGATGGCAGCAGCCATCAAATCCCAGCTGGAACCTCTCAGTACGAGAGTCAGGGAGAAAAATGAGCCAAAGCCAAGGGGCACAAGTCCAGAGGATGCAACACAGGAGGGAAAACCCATTTTCTCTTTGAACCTGTGCAAGGACTGGTGACACACCCTCACAGGAAATCCTATTACTGGGGCCCCTAAGCCATGAATCAATCCCGGAGTCATTCACAGCCAGCCGCAGGACAAAGGAACAGTCAGATGCTAATTCAGGCCACAAAGGTGCAGAAGGAACGTTCCCTCTTTGGATTAAGGATTAATCATCAGCAGGTACAGCCTATTTTCCTTAACTGCAGCCATTTCCTGCTAGCGCATCCTTTCCATTTTCCAGGAAACACAGGAGCAGCTACGTGTCTGAAGGCAAATAAATTAGGAGACAAGAAGGAAATTATCCACAGCACCCAGAACAAGCCAAGCCACTGAGTAAGCAGCTAGAAAACCCAAATTTGATTGATCCAACAAATTGAACACAGGGAACATAAAATCACTGCTCCAAAATTCCATTAAACCTTTCGTTTTGGTTAAGTGCCAAAGATGTCATTGCCCAGAGAGGTTGTGGGTTCCTGGAAGTGCCCAAGGTCAGGCTGGAGGGGGCTTGGAGCAGCCTGGGACAGTGGGAGGTGTCCCTGCCCATGGCAGGGGTGGCACTGGATGGGCTTTAATGTCCCTTCCAAGCCAAATCATTCCACAATTCTCCGTTACCCACCTTGGATTCTTCCCTCTTTCTCTCCGTGCACTATCAGTCCGTTACCATGGGAGGAGGCAGCAACACATCAGACTGGATTCAGGCACTCCTGGGAGATTGCATGGATTCACCCTTCACCCTCCTTGCTTTTAAAACACAACCTGTGGGCTCAGGGTTTGTACCAAAACCACACAGGCAGATCCCACAGCACCCACTTAACGTCCCCACTTCTCTGGGATCCTTATGATGCACGCATATGGAAAAAGCTGGGAGGAATCATAAAACCATTTAGGATGCAAAAGACCTCCAAGATCACTGAGTCCAACCCCCTCGGTCAGCAGCAGGTTCAAGCTCAGGCTTGCAGCAAAACAAACCAAAGGTACCACTTAAAAAGCCAATGTAACTATGAATGTGTGGCCACAGAGGACACAGAAAAACTCTACAGTCACATTCAGTCCTGTACACAATTCATAAATCCCTCCCAAAGTGCTTTTACATGCACAAGATGACACCCAGAAACCAGTCACCACTTTTAGCAAAGATTATCTGACATTCACAGAGTGGTGGGGTTTTGTGGTCGATGGGTTTTTGAGTTTGTGGGGTTTCTTTTGGTGATGATTTTGTGTTCATTTTCTATTTAAACATCTGCTCTAGCCAACTGTTGCCCACTTAACTGGGAGATGTCACTGCTGAGTGTTCTGCACTGGAATTGACTGTTAACCATTCCAAGCCCTTGCTGTATTCATACACAATTCTATTCCTGAGCAAACAACTTGAGCACGAATATTTTCAAAAGACTGCACATATGCTCTGTTCCCATGGAGCTAAATTTGGTAGGTATGAGCATACCTGGCAGTAACAAGCTGAAACAAAAATCACTGAGACACAGAAACTGAGTTCCAGGCATAAACCCCTGCGTTCCACTGCTTTATATAGTCCCTGTTACACTGTGATTACACAGCAATCAATGCTTGGTTTGCTCTCTGAGCCCAGGGTTTCTCCTTCACAGCCACCGAAATTCAAGTTCAAAACAGAATTCAGCAAGCAGCTCTGTCAAGCACATTCCGTGCCAAGCTGGAGGATGAGTATATTTATATAACAAAAGGCTTCCTGGATTATTTTAAGGCTCAAGTTCTGCAAAGGGAACAATTGACGAAAGGGATGTTTTTCCTTTGTTTAAAAAAATAATACTCGTACCAAGAAGAAAAAAAAAAAAAAGCCATTGAAGAGACAGCAGTGCCTTGATATTCCACGATGTGAGATCCCTGGATGACAGCAGAGTCACCCATGTGCTCTGTGACCCCACAGGTACAGAACGTGCATTGTCATAGACTGAGATAAATGCAGCAAAAACCACACAGGTCCCAGACACCAAGGCACCTGCAACTGAATACCTGCACATAAAGGACAAGCAGTGCCACAGAATCATGAAAATACAGAATCAACTGGGTTGGAAAAGCCCTCCCAGCCCATGGGGTCCCAGCTGTGCCCGATGCCCACCTTGTCCCCAGCCCAGAGCTCTGAGTGCCACCTCCAGCCCTTCCTTGGACACCTCCAGCCATGGGCACTCCAAAGCTCCCTGGGCAGCCCCTGCCAAGGCCTGAGCACCCTTTCCAGGCAGAAATTCCTGCTGCTGTCCAAGCTGAGCCTCCCCTGGCCCAGCCTGAGGCCGTTTCCCCTTGTCCTGTCCCTGTTCCCTGGCAGCAGAGCCCGACCCCCCCCGGCTGCCCCCTCCTGTCAGGGACTTGTGCAGAGCCACAAGGTCCCCCCTGAGCCTCCTTTGCTCCAGGCTGAGCCCCTTTCCCAGCTCCCTCAGCCGCTCCTGGGGCTCCAGCCCCTTCCCCAGCCCCGTTCCCTGCCCTGGACACGCTCCAGCCCCTCCAGGGCTCTCTGGCCGGAGGGCCCAGAACTGGACACAGCCCTCGAGGTCCCTCAGCAGGGCCAGCACAGGGGACGGGCCCTGCCCTGGGCAAAGGGAACAACCCAATAACGCAGACCCAACAACAGCTGCTTTGAATCTTCTCCACTTAGCACAGAGCAGAGCAGCCTCTTGCACTGCACCTGTTGATGTTCAACGCCGATTAAAGCTGCATTAAACTTTAAGTAATAGATTCCTGCATTATTCATCACGGCTGTGTGTTGGATGCAGAGCAAACAGAAGCTGAATCAATACAGTGTCAGGAGCTCCGGGTCTCTGCTCAGAGTTGTCTCCTGCTCTCAGTATTCATATAGTTGGAGAAGGGTGGGGAAAGTAGGAATTTTTCATGACTGCTGTAAACAAACCTCGATATTACAATTTGTCCAGAACACCTGTGACACAGAGGCAGCTTTCAGAGAGCAACAACTGCAAAAACCTGCTCATAATTCACCTGACCTGTGACATGCAAAAAAAAAAATCAGTTCCCTTAATTTCAGCAGCCTTGATGTTTAGTCACAGCACTTTTCTCGTGATTTCTGGTGGTATTTCTTACAGGGTCTGTGGAAAAGCCCCTGAACATCTTAATTATACAACCTTTGAGGTCCAGAGAGATGCAGTACTGGGATGGCCACAAGAGAGGGGCTAAACCCAATTTTTCCAAAGACAAATGTGCTCAGGGCACCTGCAGGGAGAGTTCAGCTGGATTAGGAAGAATCACAACTGAAAGCTGCTTTTCTGCTCTGTCTCCCACCACAGCCTCTCAGAATGAGACAGTTCAGGCTCACTAATATTCCAGAATATTTGTGGGAAAAGGTTTCCCAACTAGGAATGGGAAGCACGAGGGGCTTGGTTCACTCATGGTGCTGGACACTGGGGCTGCACACAAACAAGTAACAGCTATTAGAACACGCTCTTTCTCAAAATCTTTACACGCAAAAGCTCCGTTTTTATTTCCTCATTCTCACTACACCTCCCCTCTAGCTCTTCAATCAGTCATGGAGCTTTCCAGCATGGATCAAACCCAACAAAACCACGACAAATCTTATGAGATGCCTTTCAGCAAATTCTCACACAGCTTCAAAGCACTACTGAAAGACAAAAACACAACTACAAGCAGCAAGAAAGGGCATACACCCCATTTATTCTCTCCCTGCAGGTCATTTATCTCTGTCAAAGCCCGAGCTGGGAACAAAACACAGGTATTCCAGCCCCCATTCTCGCTGTCTATCCAATATATCACTCCAGTTTCCACAGCCAGAAGGGCAAAGATTTCCTTACAAGCAAGGTTTTGGGAGAATTTATCCACGATCTACATCTTCAAGCCTTGCTCTTAGTCATCCTTCCCTGGAAGATGGGAGAAGGAACTGGTCTAAGGGATCTTTCAGCTGCCTTTCCCCAAGATTTTACAATTTAATACCAGAGTTAGACAGTTTGTGAAATATCCAAAGTGTCCAAAACAAGAACTTGCCCGAATCCAGGTCACAGTGAACAAGGTACTGAATGAATACACCACCCCAAAACACACGTGCTCGAAAGGCAAAATGCAAGATGCACTGACCTACCTGAAATTGCTTTTCTAGCCAGAGCACTCGATGCATCAGGTTAGAAGCTCATTTGGAACAGGAGGGTTGAAGCTCAGACCTGCAGCTGGCAACTTCCCACGCAGCCACGAGAGTCACTGTTAACAAAACACCACACAAATAAAAATAAGGACATTTAAGAGGCAGAGCTAACAGCAAGCCTTCATTAACGCATTAGGAGTTGTTACAGTGCGAAGACGACCTCAAGGTCTAACAAGAGTTGGGATATACAGGAAAGGCCATGCTAACACAGAATCCTGGAATGGTTTGGGTTGGAGGGGGTCTCAAAGCCCATCTCATTCCACCTCCTGCCCTGGGCAGGGACACCTTCCACTATCCCAGGCTGCTTCAAGTCCTGTCCAACCTGGCCTTGGACACTGCCAGGGATCCAGGGACAGCTGCATCTTAAAAAGAGTATTTCCCAAAGGACTCAGGAAGAGAGAATATCCTTGTGTCCAAACAGGCCTAGACTGGGACAACCACCCTCAGAACAATATGGGAAACAGAACTGCCAGAAATGGGCTGCTGACCGCCTTCCTACACTCAGAGCACCTTTCCTTAACTACAAGGGCAATCCAGAAGGCTCTTGGGATACACAAGACCCTGGCTCTGAACCTGGCATCACACAAGGTGTGATGAGGGGGAGCAAAGGAGGAAGGCTGGAAGCCTTTCCTGATAGTCTCCAAGATAACCAGAATCATTTAGGAGAGAGGAAGCACTTGCACAAGCCCAAAATGCTTGTGGCCAAAATCCACAGGTGGCAGCACCCAGGGACCAGGTTTCTCCCCATCTCTTTCCCACCTCTTGCACAGCCAAAGAGAGCCAGCAGCAGCACACAAATCACTCACCCCACCCAGGGGAGCAAACCCACTCTTCATCCCACCCCTCCAGCCTCCAAGGGAGACAAAACCAGGGTGGAGATTCAGACTAGAACCAGCCTCCTGTGCTCTGCACGGCTCTTCCCATTCAGCTTTCACTCTAAGATAAAGGAAAACCAGAGGTCTCCCTGCTCCATTCCCATTAGTTAGAAAACTGCAATTCATACATTTCCACTCAAATTCAATCTGGGAAGGAAGGGGGATAAATAAATCCAATTCTGCTTGTTGAAGCAGTACCAAACCCAAGGAGCTGTCTGCCAGGAAGCAAGCAGCTGGAAGCCTGGTAATTCTGCTTTCTTGGGACTCCTTTTTAGCTGTGTTTACGATCGCTTGGTAACTTGCTTTTGGGTTTTCACACTGCCTCACCTTGAGGAGCAAGCCACCTGACAGGGAGGGGGACACCAGGAACCTCCACCTCCAGGCCAGAAGATTCCTCTGTGCCACAGGCTGGAAGCCAAACAGCTTTTGTCCATCCGGACAGGGCTGTGGAAAAGCCAGAGAAAGCCTTGCCAGCCTCCTGCCCTGCCTGCTGTAGGATTACGAGAGGTGTCACCCACCCCAGGAAGGTGCCGTTTTCATGAGTAACTGGCCCTTATCTCGGAAGAGCAGCCCTCCCACACCTATCACACTCGCTTATCTGCAGAGTTTCCTGAGCCCCCAAAAGCCGCCCGTGTGCTGACAGCCTGACCCGGGAGGAAGCCAGCCAGGGAAAGCTCCACGCCCTGCGTGCCGCCGCGTCCGGGAAGGACAATTCCCAGGGATCCCGAGCACAAACTGGTGCTCAGACGTACACACACGGCTTTGATGAGCGAGCTGTGAACCAGCAGCATTTGCTGTGAGCACCACGAGAATGCTGAGACGTTCCCTCGCAGCTGCAGCCTCTCCCTCTCCAGTACAGAGCACACAGAGCCTGCGGGGACACGCTTCCTGCCACAACCAGAATTATTTCTGGGCTGGTGCAACGACAGGAGGAGCAACTCGCAGCGACAGTTTGGGTACCAGCAGCTCTGCTGACAGCAGGACTGCGTGGCAAGGTTTGGTTAGAGCTCCTTCCTGCCTGTCCTGCACAGCACATGCAGCACTTCTTGTGTTATTTGCCAAACTCTGACACTAGTGATACACTTTTCAGGAAACAGAAGATCTATCTTCCCCGAATCAATGAGCCTGTGTGCCAAACTCCTCCCTGCCCTGCTACTTCCCCTGAGTGATGCCCTTTCAGGGGGAAAAAACCCCCAAAAGGGTTTGCACGTTTATATTTTCAGATCCTGCCCTGCCTGGTGTGTCACTGGGCAGTTCCTTGCAGCTGCTCGCTGCTGCTCTCTCAGGCCAGGCAGGCAGAACAAAGCCTCTCCAGGCTCTCCAAGGACACCCACACCGTCCCAGGCCCCAAATGTGTAACCCAACATCATGGGAAGGGGGGAGAGCTTGGGGAAATTACATCATTAACTGAAGCTTAATTGGTGAATTGATGCTGATATGCAGATGGACCAAACCTATAAAAGTGTGAAGAACTCGTGACTCGTTGTCCATCTCGGGGTCCATCTTGGCAGTGGCCTCTGGCTCCCCAGGGTGTGCCTGTGAAGGCCTTTCAGATAAATACCCACCTTTATTCCTTTACTCCTGTCTGCTCTCTGTTTCTAGGCAGCCTCTCAAGGCACCATGAGGAAGGCCCTTGTGTTTGCAGAGCCCTAGCTGCTGCTGTGCTGGGACCGAGCTGCCGCTTCAGGGCCCGTTTCCCTGAACTCCGTATCCCTGTGGAAACAGCTCAGCTCCCGGAGTTGCTAAGCGATGCCGAGCTGGGGTGGCACGGGACGAACCTGCTGCTATTTTAGCACCTAACGTGACAAATCTCAGCTCTGGCTGTGCCACCCCTTGCCCTGACAGCCACAGGGTTCCCTCCGTGCAGGAGCACCAGCTGAGAAGAAATCGGGGAGGTTTTGATGCCGTGAAGATTAACGAGTGAAGCTACTGCCAGCCTTGTTCTCTGTGCCACAACACGGCTGAGAACCGCCAGGCAACAGGACCCAAACACCTCCAGAGCTCTTATTCCCAGAGTATTCCCCATTTTCCAGCACCAGAGCTAACAGTGTCCCCAGCACAGCTGGCAGCAGGCTCAGAGTGGGAGCTGCATCTCTGACTAATGCATCTGGAGATGCTACAGCCAGTGGAGACCTGCAGGATTCCCAGAGAGAGCACGGGATTCCTCTTATTAATATTCAGATGTTCTCCAGGTGAATGCTACCGTCCTTATCACCCATGGGGAATCATAGCAAACCAGGAGTTAGGAGTTCACTGGCCACATCTCAGTGCTGAGGGCCACTTTTGGAGACTTTACAGAACTCCTCGTGCCGTTCATCAGCGAAGCTTTGGAGTTGAGGGGTCTCCTCTGTCCTTTCCTTCCCACTTCACACATCCACACAAGTGGCACCGTGGCAAGAGGAACAAGAGCAGGCTCTTGTCTTATTTTCTTATTCCGCACAACCAGCAAGGATCAGGAATGTCTGTGGAGGCTAGATTAACCAGCTGAAGACAGCTTCTTGGAGAGGGCACCCCCATGACTAGAGGAGCATCTCCATTTCACACCCTAGCACAAGGTATTTCAGTATTTCACTCCTTTATTTTCACCATTTCACCAGTACTGAAGCACTCCTTAAAATACTCTGGAGAAGTTCAGCCAAAGTAGATCACTCACACAAATTCAGCAACCCAGTTTGCTTGTGGATTAAAGAAATCAAATTAATTGATTTAGAGACAACGTAAGGGATTTTGAGAGGACGTTTAGCTGATGTCTAAGATGTCATTTTAATCCTCCTCACAGTTAATTCTTCGAGCATAGGGAGCCAATAAAATTTGTGGTGCAGTCCTTATACAGAAAAACATCTCCACAGGCGTGCTAATCACTGAACTATTTTGCAAATTGTTCCTAATCTACAGTTGCTTGTCTCCGCTCTCTTCCTGCAGAGATAATAAAATCATCCAGCTAATGGCAATGTGAAAGGGAAGGAATGATCCTCATTTGGTTTAAGTAGACAGATCTGCACTAGGGAACCACTAAATAGTGCAGTGATGAACTCAGGGAGGCAGCCCAGACACATCCCTTCCATCTTTTGGGCTTGGAAAGCTGGCAGGAGACCTGCCAGCATGCTGCAAACTCATTCCTTATATCCCAAAAAGTGAAAAAAATTGTTGTGACCACAATCAACAGCAACATACTTATGTGAACTAGCAGGATTTGTTCATGGGATCCCTTTTTTCAGTTCTTGCAGTATCATGGTGACCTGAATACACCCAACCTCTGCATCAGGAGACTTTCTGCTTGCTTCCAAAATAATCATTCCTGTTTTCAGACCTCCTCCCCACCTCACTGTTGCTCATCCTTCCAAAAAACACCTTCCAGGGCACATTCCTTCCCACAAATCTGGCTCCGGTGTTGCTGTGAGTCTTCTCACCCCTCAGGGAGCCAACTGCCCCAGAGACACATGGAAATCTTCCCCTATATGGATGCCTGGACACTGGGAAGTGACTTGGTACACACTGTTTTTTTCAACTGTCCCCAAACGGTGAGATGCTCTGAATTCCCCAGATTCACTCAAAAAGACTTTGAAGAGAAAAAGCTAAGATTGGTTAATTCTAAGAAAGCAAGTTATGGTGAGGTTAGAAAACATTAATAACATGAAACACACTGCACCTACTCACAGCTGGGGCCTTGTCAGGGTGTTCACAGCCAGACCCATCTACATAAAAACCCAGGCTCTGATCATTTAGACATGTTGGGGGTAAGGAATTCAGGGAATGACCAGAATTATGCACTGCAATGACACCAGTGAAGTTTCCTGTTGTCCATCACCAACAGGAACCACTTCAAATTGCTTATTACACTGCTTAATGTCACCAATCAAACTGGTGTTTGGCATCTCATGAACCATTTTCCAGTGACTGGGACCTGTTCTGGTTTTGCAAGAGAATGGGATGAAAGCTGAGGACTCCACGACAGGCATGGCCTACATGCTTCTGCTAAAGGGATGCAGACAGAAATGGCTCACCTTGGCCTGTAGATAATGTCAGAATTCCCAGTATGTTTAAATCCATGACTTCACAGCCAAAAGCCTCCCTGTCAAGTTATGCCCTGATTCAGAAACGAGCCAAAGCAGTTTAAACTTGGCTCTTCCCATTTTGCAAGTGCCTTGAAACAACAGCACCTCAGACATACCCCAGCTTTTAACAGGTAATAGCTGAGACTCAGCCATTGCACAGACAGAAATTGCAATAACTGCTTTGGGAAAAGGTCTTTGTGGATCAGAGAGCAGAGAAACTGTAAGATTTCTAAGTTTTTAACATCAGAACAATTCCTACGAGGATGAGACTTCGCTAAGCAGAAGGTGATTGCTGCAGAGCAGTGGTGTGATGGCCTGGGAAGGAGAGAGACCAGGATGGCTGCTGGTGCTTCCCTGCAGATCCCAAAGGGAGGATGGGCAGAGCGGAGAGACAGAGCCATTTCCAGCCTGCAGAGATTACAGGAAAGCAGCAGGGCACCAGCCCAGGTCTGCTGGCTGCTCTTCCAGCCCCAGCAGGGTTAAGAGCATTAGCCCAGGCTCAGGGGGAACACGATCCTGCGCTGGTGACTGAATGTCTCCTTTGTCACCGCCCTGCGTCACCACAGGCACGGAGCTCGCTCCAAGGACACGTGGAGCACGGCCAATTCCACAAGGATGTCCTGGTTCTCCTGGGCAGGGGGTACTTCTCAGGACTGCTACAAACAACCTGCTCCGTGAAGCACCCCAAGAGCTCCACTGAAGTGAAAAAATCCACAGCTCACAATGTGCCCAAGCAGTTCTCCCCAAGCTACCCCAGCAGTTAAAAGATCTTCTGAGTATAAAAAAAATGTGCTGCTGGCACTTAAATTTATAAGGGAGGCTTCTTTGAGCTCTTAAAATATCATTCCATCCATATGTGGGTCTCACTTGAAGCGAAGGTTTGCACGGTAATTGTACTGGTACCAGACCAGCAAACTTCCAGGCACGCAGTGCGTGGGCAGCTATCCCATTTTAACCTCTGCCATTCACCTTCCTGCCCAGGAAAACTCCATCAAAGAAAGGCTGAAAAACGGGAAAAGGGAAAGTATCGTCCCCCTGGCACCTCTGGGAAGGAGTCAGCACACTCAAGACCAAGGACTACTTTCTGCAGCTTCCTTTTGGTGCTGCCAACACTCAGTGAAGAGTCGGGTGTTTGCCTCCACTATTACAACCCCCAAAGTCATTCACCCCAAGCTTTAGGGGTTTTATTTCCATTATAGCCTCATACAACAAAAAAAACCCTAAACAAGCAAAAATACAGAGAACAAGCAAAAAACCCACTACCCAAAGCCCAACCCTCAAAGCTGCTCAGCTGCACCAGTTAAGTCAAGGTTTAAGAGCAGCTAAACTGCCCTGCAGCAGACAAGGCTCCGCCTGAGGCTTTGGCCACTTCCAGCTCCAGGAGCTTCCTGAGCGTGGATTTAGTAACCCTTTGGGAATCTCTCATCCCAGTAGCTGCTCAGCTTCCCCCCCACTCCCTGCAACTTGATCCCACTGAAACTCTTTGTACCCACCACATCATCTGGCAAGGAGTCGGACACGTCCCTACAGAGAGGGGTCCCCGTGCCACTGCCCCACTCCCTGGGATTCCAGCTGCTGCCGCATCCCACCTTTCCCAGTCAGAGGGGGTGCAAAGAAATCCTTGTTCCTGGCTCCCAGGCCATGCAGGTATGTTTACACTACTGCCTACCGAGCTGTGAGGCTTTGCTCTCTCACAGACACCAGGCTGGGAAAAAACTCTTCCCCTATGCAAGAACATGTGGGAGAGACTTCACAAATTCTTCATCGTAAAGTAACAAACACCAGAAATGTGTTTCTCCTCTGGAAGCAAAGCAGACTTTATCTCAGTAGGTTCCTCCATGATTCCTAAGATGCCATACTACAATTTTCCAGCACATTTCTAGCTGCTCCTACTGATGTACCCAGCAACATCCAGCGGAAATTTGGGGGAGAAAAACCTACTGCAGACTGTTCCATAAACCAAAAATTATCTGGTTACGGATGCCAGCAATTTCTCATACATTAAATGGCTTGGAATGCGATATGCCAATCAGAATTAACATTTAGATACGACACGTTGCCCCACTCCATCCCACTCCTGGCCATCAGCTCTGTTAGAGGTCCTTGTTCCCACTGCACTTTTCCCGATGGCTGCATTCCACTCCGAGGGTAAAGGTTGCCTGTAAGCACTTTAAACAGTGTGTGAAATGCTTTGTTTATCCAAAAATATTTTAGCTCTGAGAAACATTAAAGCAAGATGTAGATTTCAGCATTTGCACAGCAAAGAACTGCAACTCCTACAGATACTGCCAGAAACTTTTTTCCTTAAGGCTTTCCAGCTATGAAAGACTCTTTTGCTAAAGCAAAGCCACCAACAAAAAGTGTAATCTCTTAGTACAGGGCTGCAAAGGGTTACAGCAAGGTTGAGGATGAAGCAAGGGTGTCATTTCTGTCTTGCTCACTTCTTTCAAAACAGATCATTGACTTAGCAGTAGGAAAAACCTGACGGTGCAGCAGGGAAACCCAAAACTTACGGGGCCTTCCCCGGTAAGCAGGCTCCAGAAAACCACCATCAAAATAAAGGGAATTTCCCTGCAGCCTGGCCCACAGTTTCCCTTGCAGGAGCGAAATCCAGCCAGCCCGCAGATCACCTGCTGTCCTGCAGTCTTAAAAAAGTCACATCCACCTTAAAATACAACTTTGCCCCAAGCACTCAGGGAGGCTGTTGTTTAAGACAAGAGGAATCAACCACAGCGGTCACTAGAGACAAAAGCACGACAGTCACACAACAATCACAACTCAGCTCATCCCAGTTCTCCCAGGGGTACAGGGCTGGGAGACAGGAATATGAAGAATGTTATTGCCCAAGAGCAGCACAGCAGCCGCTCCTTTTCCTGCTCAAAGCTCTTCTCACTTAAAGGCTGCTGTAGACACGATCCCTGCTTCGGCTGAGGAAATATAATGTGCTGGACCCTGCTGGCAAGGCCAGGCTACAGAGCCTGGGGAATGTTTCTGGAGAGGGCAGGGGACAGTTACCTCCCACTCTGCTCCTCTGGAGCATTTCCCTATGCTGTCTCCTCCTCTATCTCTGCAGGCTCGCCATCCCAGAGCTCCAGGTCCATGTTTTCCTTGGGATATGGCTTCGTTGTTTTCCCCCTGACAGGGAATTCTCAACCACAAGCCGGTTCTGCACCAGTTCCTCACATCCATGAACTGCCCAATTAACCAATGGACTTACCTCTTTCTACTGCAAAAGCAGAATTAACCAAGTATAAACAGAAAAAACCCCACATGGACCTTCACTTACTCCTACTGCCCTCCAAGCTGGAATTTGCCTGATGTGATTTGAAACCAAACAGACTTTATTTCCTATTTTTTGCTTACACATGGGAGAAAAGTAGTTACACCAGGCACACTAAGTGCCAAAATTAGCTGGTTTGCCTAAATGCAGCACACCAACCCAAGTGCAGCACTTCCTGAGGTACAGACTACAAAATCAGCAAGTCACATGAGATCCTCAAGGCTTAGTTTCAGAGAATTTTTAAAAAGAGGGGAAAGAACCGCCCTGCCCCTCTGAAAGCCCTGGGGGGGGGGCAGAAGGGCAGGCTTGTCATGCACCAAAAGGCTCACACAGCACCATCAGACTTCACAGGCCTCCTGCACCTTTAAAAAGGAGCTCACTCTCCCTCTGTGTCCAAAGACACACCTTCCAAACCTGTGCCTAATTCTGAAGCACACGGAAGTCATTCTGCAAGAGGCACCAGAGCTAGGGCCAGTTTCCAGCTGAAACAGAGATTTCAGTCCTTGCTGCCAAAGTACAAACAAAGAGCAACAGGCAGAGCTGCTCTGTACTGATGGGTTTAATGTCAGCACTGAGGGAGACAAAGAGGTTGGAATACAAAAGTGACCTTCAGCCTCACTGTCCACTCCATTTCTTCTCCAAACACCAGTGAAACGACACAGCTGTCCCAGTTATTCCAATGAAGCCATCAGTCTACCCCAGGCAGAGCAAACCCCACTGCAGTGCCCTTGCAGTGCTTTCAGCTGGTGACAGGGCAGTTCATGGCCACCTCAGCAGAGACCTTTCCAGGCCACTGCAGAGCATGGCAGCACAGCAAATCAGTCTGTCCCCTTCCCTTTCAGACCTTTACAAGGGTTATCCTCACCTCAGAGAAACCGTAACAACCTTTTGCCTTCTTCAGACCCACTTTATTTTAATTTGGGGTCTGGCTGAACAGCAGGCCAGAGAGCAGAGGAGCATCAGCTCGGCCCCAGCTGGGTGATGCCAGCCTGCACTGCTCAGCCCCAGCTGGAGCTCCCTGACCAGCAGAACCCTCTGAGCACAGGGCACACACACAGCAGTGAAACCTGAAATCAACGGTGCTGTCTCATTTCCCACTCTTCTGCACAACACAGTTTATTTTTAGGTCATAACTCCTGATGCAGGACAGAAGGAAAGGATGGGCACAGGCACAGCAGCTGCAAGCAAACTTGGAAACACCAAGAATGAGACATTTCCACTTCATGTTTTGTTAAAGCAGCTATACCTTCACCTCACACTGAGTATTTCTGGGGTCAAGATTTGTACTGGCACATGGATGTCACCTTCTCGTGTGGCTTCCCCGCAGGCACAAGCTGCTTACAGAGCCTGTCACCATCCTGAAAGCTGTGCCAGGGGAGGGTCAGGCTGGACATCAGGAGCAATTTCTTCCTAGAAAGGGCGGGCAGGGGCTACCCAGGGAGGTCACTCAGTGCTCTGGGCTGGGGACAAGACGAGCATCAGCTTGGACTGCATGGTCTGGGACGGCTTTTCCAACGTAAATGAATCTGTGAACCTTGTGAACTCGAGCAGATGCTACTTTTTTGTCTCTTGCTTCACAGAGAAAGAACAGGATTGAACAAGCTGGGTCAGGTATGGAGGAGGAATATTGACCAGGTGACTCCTGAGTGGTGGCTCAGCAAGGAAACCCAGTATGAGAGCCCAGAAGTCAGTGAAACTCCTTCACAAGTTACATGAACCAAAGGCAGTAACCAAACTCAGTGCACCACAGGTGCATCAGAGCAAGAGAGTTCCACAGCAAGACCCGGGCAGCAAGTCCTGCACGAGGCAGGAAAGCAAAGCTATGGAAAAATCAGCAAACTGGCCATTATCAAGCACACCTCCTCCTGAAGCAGCTCCTCTTGCTGGAGAGCCCATTTTCACCTCAGACAGCAAGCAAGGAAGGGATGCACAGCTACAAGTGCCTTCACCAGCCTGAAGCTCTGCTGCAGCTCCTTCCTCCCCTCTCTCACAGCGAGGCTTTTCATTTCTTAAACGTATCAAGCACATCTCACAAATCTCTCGTAGCCACTTAAAGCCAGGGGTTAAGTGCAGCTGAAGTGAGGCAGCATTTCTCCTACCACACTAAAATTGTCTTACGTGCTGCTTTTTTCCATTCTGTTGGTGCCACAGCCATCAGAGGGAAGCAGAAGGGGGCTGGAAGGCAGGAATGGCACAGGAATTCAATCCACACTCGCCCTCTGGGAGCACTGAATTCCAGGATGGGTCTGCAGAGGAGCTTGGTGACTCGGCTGGGGTGCAGCCTGCTCCCGAGTTCCACAGGCAGAGCCTGTTCCCTGGGTGTCCAGAGCAGAGGATCTGCTCTCCATGTGCTGGGAATGTTTTATTCCCTCGTGGCTGTAAAATACAGCGGGTGAGCAGCAGAGCTCCTGCCAGGACATTGTGCTCAGGGAGGGACCACAGACCTCAAACTCCCAGTGGGGCTTTGCTCTCACACCAAATCCAGCAGCAACATCCTCTTCCTGACACTGGCTTCCACTCCTGGGAAAAGAGATTCTTCTGGCCTCTGCAAGGGAAGAATAAATGAGCCACCTGCACACAAAGGCACTGAGGGCAAGGAGTTCAAGCTAGGCTTGCGCTTGACTCAATTGCTGCACGTAAAGTTACTGGATGACACCTGTGACAATCAGGTGTGTGTTTAATTAGTCTAGAAACCAGCCATAAGAGTGGCAATTGTTCTGTGTTAACCATCCATACATCCCCAGTCTGATGCAGGTGACCTCTAAATCTCACTAAAAGGTTTTAAACAGGCTTAACCCTAACATTTACCAGTGGCAGATGACTTGCTAGAGCCGAGGGGTCATCCCTGTGGGAGAACAGCACAACGTGTCCGTAAATAAACTAACACAACTAAACAAGTACAGCCGAGCCCTAGGGAAGCAAAATAAGTCAAATGAATTGGAAACTTCCAGCTACAAAAGTTATTTCAACCTTCAGAGGTTCCCACAGTTCACAGCAGAAATTAGTTTCACGTGCTGGAAGTTTACTACCCTCCATCTTGGCTAAAAGCCATCAACTTGGAGAAGGAATCTAACTTGGAAAAGGTATTTTCTGGACAACACACCCCTGCCAGGCTACAGTAATTGCTTTTTAACCTTGCTTCTTCCAGGTATTGCTGCAACAATCTTCCTGTGCAGGTAAACAAACGGCAAGGGATGGTAATTTCCCAGGCTTTGATGGGTATGCACGTAAAAATTCCATCTAAAACAAGATATCCTTCCAGAGTTAGCTCTGGAGAGCGCTCTGTTAGCCAAGTCTCTACCTTCTTCATGGAAAAAGCCCTTTGGGACAGGCAAACCTGGCCGTGGCAGCTGAGATGCACTCTCAGCCTGAGCTCTGGCACCTGGCAACGTTCTATTGGCTGTTCTGCAGCGGGCACTTGCACGGAATTCCACAGCTTTCCTGGAATTCCACAGCTTTCCGGGAATTCCACGGCTTTCCGGGAATTCCACGGCTTTCCCCCTGCCTCCGGGAACAACAGCTCAGTCCTGAGGACTGCAATTGGGCAACACACACTTTCACTTTGGACAGAATCAGACCGTGATTGAAGTCCGACCCCTTCAGCCCCATCCATCCCCCCTCAGCATCCCCCCGCTCCCACCTCAATGCTTGCACAGCTTTGTTTTTGCAGTGGGTTTGGCATTTCAGCAGGAGCTGCCTTCCCCTTTCACTCCTGACGGTTTCTGTGGCAAACTTTGACACCCAGCTACCAAACTGCGGTTTTTGAAGGACGCACAAGTCCCCCGACGAAACCAAAACACTGGATTGGAGAGGGAGGGGGGATGGAGTCCCTGCTGTGCTCTGCTCCTGTTCAAAGTACCGAGCTGGGAGTCTGCAGACAGGAGGGATTAATAATCTCTTCCAAACCAGTCTGTGAACAAGGAAAACTTCCCTGGCTTTTGCACTGCTTCCCTTTTTGAGAGGCCGTTTCCTGCAAAGCATCCCTTACTCAAGTTTTCCACCAGCTTTGTAAACGCCAAACAGCCTCCTCCAGCTTCAACAGCCCAACCAACAATTTATGAAAGGTGCAAAAACACTAAATTGGCAGGAAAGAGAAAAACTGAGCTCCACCAGTGTGTTTGCAAATTTTGACCTGAACAAAGCAATATATTTTCTCTAAAAATTAACAGAAAATAGGGTGGAAAATTGAGCAAAATCATCCATAAAATAGGAAAGTGTTGCTGGGGCTGCAGAGAAATCCTGTGCTCAGAAGCAAGGAGTCACTATCAGTGGAAAAGACCTTCCCTGGAATGCACACACGCCTTGTTCAAAAGGGATAACGGGAACACAACACCGAGAGGAGTGCTGCATAAAAACAGCAAAGTCATGACAATAAACAAACCCATCTGAAAATGGCTGTTCGTGCCCATTTCTGTGGAACAGCCCGGATCTGGGATTGTCCGCATCCAGTTCCCAATGGAAGCAAGAAATCTAAGCTCCCTCGTCCTTAGAAATATCAGCAGTACAAGATATTCCACTTCTCAGCAAAAGAAACTTTTCTGTTGCAGATCTGATGAGCCAGTTGGCCTCAGATCTGCCAAAATGTGGTTTCTGGATCCTCCTCCCCCCAGCCACGGGCCCCAAAACTGGACACACCCCAGGGTCAGGAATCTGTTCCATCCCTCTAAGAGCCATCTGCAACGTCTTGGGGCTCTGGCCAAGCAATTAATTCCTCCTAATTGCTGGAATGGGACCACCCCCAGCTGGAATTGCAGCCAGCTCTCCCTCCCTGCCCTGCCCTGCCCTTGGGGGATGCTGATCCCTGACTCCAGCCTCACATTCCTGCTGGGAAAAGCAGACCTTGGAACCGGTATGCCGGTGGCACTTCTGGATGTAAATATGCAGGGGGATGTCCTGCAGGGCAGGCAGGTCACACTGACCCGGCACGGTGACACCTGTGACCGGGGCGGGAGCAGCACTGGGATGCCTCCAGTTTGATCCTGGCCCGGCACAGCCAGCTTGGGGAGAAGCCAGACACGTCCCCTGGCACCCAGCAGGATGGGGATCCTCCCTCCTCGCCCGTGCAGCTCTGCTCGGTGTTTTGGGCCTTAAAGGAAGGGGAAGGAAATGTGGCAAGGCATCCTCCCAATCCCCACAACCCCACACGGGGAGGGGTGTCCCAATCACCCCAACCCTGCACTGGGAGGGGTGTCCCAGTCCCCACAACCCCACACTTGGAGGGGTGTCCCAATCACCCCAACCCCACACTTGGAAGTTTATTCAACAGCCTGACTGGGGGGAGGGTGAAAAACAACCTGGATGGCACAACCCAGCTGCAAGAAGGGGATCTGAAGTCCCAAAAGCAGGAGAAGGTTCTGCCCTCATCACATACAGCCACAGGTCTTCCCACACATGGCTTAAGATGGACTGACACACGTTGCAAAAGCAGTTTAATGAAGGAAAAAATGAAATATTCTCCCTCAACTGTAATACAAACCAAAAATCAACACAGCCCCTAAATTTCTGGTGCTGACCTTACCAAGCCACGCTTCGTTTCCTTCTTCATCACATTAAAAATCCAGTTTATGTTACAAACTCTCTCCATCACTTTCACCCCCTCCCTGAAGTTTCTAGGAAACTCACTGCATCTGCACATGCCAGGAGAATCCAAGTTTGACAACCCTGCCAGAACAATATTCCTGGATTTGGAGCACAGGAACGGCAGACAGGGAGGCTGACCTGGCAAAGGCAGCTGCTGCTGAAATGCCAAATTCCCCTCCCGTCTCACCTGATCGAAAACCCCAAACACAGCGCAGTGTTCCCAAAGCCATGCAGGACTTGGGGCTCACGGGACAGGACAGGGCCCTCAGGAGCTGGGAGTGGACACGAGGAGCTGGGAGTGGACACGAGGAGGTGGGAATGGACATGAGGAGCTGGGAAAGGACACGAGGAGCTGGGAAAGGACACGAGGAGGTGGTAGTGGACACAAGGAGCTGGCAACGGACATGAGGAGGTGGAAAAGGACACAAGGAGGTGGGAAAGGACACAAGGAGGTGGGAAAGGACACAAGGAGGTGGGAAAGGACACAGGGAGGTGGCAGTGGACACGGAGGAACAGCGAGCAGACCAGTCCAGGAAGGCCACAAGGACTGGGCCGAGAGGTGATTTCAAAGTGTCTGATTTTCGCTGCATTTCTGAGCCTTGCTCAAACGTCCCTCGCTCCGATGACAAGAGGCAGCACCAGAGGTGGCAAGCTGCACTTGGGAATGTTTGCAAAGTCACGCTGAGAATACTTCTGTGAAACGTTGTGCTTAAAACCGTGTTGCTTTGCTGCACATCAACACTTACAGGGAGGAATTATTTAAGTACACGGCCCTCTAAGCACCTAAGGAAGTGTCCAGATAAGGAATAGCTCTGCTCCTTCTCCTTCTCTTCCCACTTGTCTGAGGCACTGGAGGAACGGTGCTGCCCTCACCCTGCCACTGTAAATCATAGCAATAAAAACCCCAATTAAAAGCAGAAAGGTACTTTGCTCCAGACAATCGTGCAGGACAATCTGTCTTCTAAGGGCCTGACTTGAACACTTCGTTTTTAAAAAGTACAGCCCAAATAAAAGAAGTAGGTTATTAAGCACCCAGAGATCCCTTCACATAAATGTCCACGAAGTAATTCACTGCTTTTATGAAAAAGGAAATGTTTTTAAAGCAGACCAGGAAAGGAAACAAATGCTCAGAACCAGAAGAAGAGGATACTGCCTCCAGAGAAACCACTACAGAAACCATTGCTTGTTTTATTTATTTTAATTCTTCACCCATTTTTAAGGCTATAAAGACAGCAGGATCAGCATGTTCAGCTCTCCAAATTCTCCACGCTTCACTTTGCAGTGACTGTGGAAATAAATGGACTTTTCCTCCCTTCCAGCTGAAGTTTGGGGGGCCTCTTTCATGACCATCAGCCACACAAAGACAGAAGGATGCAAGAACTCCACACCACCATTCTGCACTCGAGCATTGCTCCAGCACCCCCAAATCCAGCAGTCCCAGGCAAAGAGACTCCACGGTGCCTGAGTACTTCTGTCCAACAGCGAGTAACACCAGCTGACCAGGGAGCAGTCTGGTGAGCAAATGTTACACTGCAACCCACCCCACAGGCTGCACTGGGCTCTGTCCCAACTATCCTAACTCAGGACAGCACTGGAAACAAGCAAGTTAAGAGCATAGCTCATCTCTGACGAACATCGTGTCCCTGCACTGGCTCTTCACCACCAGCAAGCCTCCTGCAGTTCTTTCCGAGAGCAACACCCAGCTCAGTTCAGTCTGCTGCACACCCTCAGCTGCCTCCCATTTTTAAATAAAAACAAAGCCAACAACACATCAGTCCCAAACACAGAGTTTGCTGACACAGCTGACAGAGTCACTGCAGAAGTTATTCCACTTCAGGGGTGCAGAAAAGTTCATTAATGCTTTGCATGACGCAGACCTGGAGGGAGCCCGTTACTGATGTTCCCTGTGCTGCTGTTTTCCTCTGTGTTGTCATTTCCCCCTTGATAAGGCCCTGCCCTGCCAGGCAAACCACAGAGCGTGTCTCCAGAACCTCATGGAACACCCTTTAACGCTGGAAACTGGGAACGTGAAGAGAAGGTGAGGGAAGAAAAAACAGCTCTTTGGCAGCCATGGATGAAATCAGCCCAGAAAGCTCACTTTGAACAGACGTACCCCAAGCCTGGGTTTCTCTGGGAATGAGATCTGAACCTGAAAGCGGAGATTCAGCGATAGGGATCAGAGGTCACAGCTCTGAGGCATTCACTCCTCCCCTGGGTGCCAGGGTGGGAAGCCTCTGCCAGCCACAAGCCACCCTGCCACCACAACCTCGCTCGGAGAGGAGCACCCCAGGGACAGCCAGGCTGGGAAATGCAACGAGCTCTTTCTTCTCCAGTGAGCACAGAACCAAGGAACGGTTCCATCCTGGGCTGGAAGGGACCTTAAAGCTCATCTCTGACGAGTTTTGCACATGCAGGGAGCCCGGCGTTTGGAACCTGCACCCTGCAAAGGCTGGGAGCTCAGCGTCCCCACAGCTCCTGTGTCAGGAACACATGTCCGGGCCCCCCTCCAAGGTGTCAGGGTGTCTCTGCCTGAGTGCAAAGCTCCCACCCCGTAGCACTCGTGCTGAAAAGGGCAGCAAGGCAGAGGCAGGCAAAGCTTTATCCATGCCACAGCTTCTGGGAAGCTCAGAGCAGAAGGGCTGAGTGCTCCCTGGGTTATTATCTCATGCCTGGGTTATTATCTAATCTTCAAATAAACACAGGTCATTAATTTATTAGCATGACATCACATCCTACAGGCTGAATTTCAACACACGGCCATAACAGTGGAACCATGTGAACAAATGCAGCATTTCCCAGGATTTCTAGTCCGCTTTCCAACCTTCTACCTTGGAAAGACCTAAATGGATGCCCTGGGCATGGAAACAAGATCCCCAGGGGGCTAGCAAACAAAAGACAGAACAATCTATGAACCAACATTTTGTAGAGTGGGCAATTATTTTAAATATTTGTTCATATCCAACTACAAATGGGCAGCATTAAAGCACAATTACAGTGTGAGGGGGATTACAAAGTTAAGAGGTTAAAGGAGATTGTTTGCATTAAGTACAATATTAGCGAAGAAGTCTAACAGGAAGAATCATAAAAGGATTTTAGACTGGCAGCCACTCAATAAAGAGGCCAAGGAAAGTTCCCTGTAGACAGTTAAAAATTATGCTGCTCAATTCACTTGTGCCCTGATGGACCAGGAGTTAAGGAGCAGCAGTCAGAAGTTAAGATATTTAAGGAGTAGTTCATTAAGAACATCAACTCAGCCGGCCAGGCAAAGAGAAGAAAGCAGCTAATGGCCTTTACTGCATCAATCTGGTGCACCTGGATCCAATATCAGCTGGGGCTCAGGTTCCTCCCTCTCATCCCCTGGCACTGAATCAAGCTTGCAGGATCTCTCTCCACGCCAGCTGGGAATCCCTCTCCTTCCCTGGATGTCTCCAAGCCCCAAGAGGACCGTGAGAAACCTGCCATTTCTTGGGGGTTAGTCTTGCTCAGAGGAGGAGGTAACAGAGATTTGCCTGTGATTGTCATCTCCACAAGTATTCTCCCAGCCACTTACCCTTCCTGAACCCGGGGCTGAACTCTGGCATTCCCTCTCAAAAACGTTATAGTTCCTGGATGCAAGACACGTGGCTGGATGGGTCTGTGTCTTCTCAGCACAGACACTCCTTTTCTTGCGAGCAAAGAAATTCTGAACAAACCATCAAAACTCAAATAACCCCCTTCTGATAAATGTGCTTAGGGCCCTGTTTTTAAAATGTCCTTTGATAACCCATCTATTTATGTTTTGAAAGGGAGAAAAACCGAATCAGGAAATTGCACAGGCGCAAAGGCAATATCTGACAAGGAGTTTTGTTAATTTGTGGGTAATTGCTCATTACTGCAAAATAAGGTTTTTGCAGTGTTTCACGGAGAGTAGATAAGAACCCCCAGCCCATTACTGAGTATTGCTTTTGGCAAAGGCGAGCTTCTCCCAGGGTGGAGAGCCTCCATAAAACTGTGATTCCATTAAATGAAGATCCCAAAAGCACCGGTGGAAAGGGAACAACATGTTCTGTCGAGTCATTTAGCAGGGACCTTCGTATGCTTGCACTCACCCTTTTCTGTCCACTCTTGCCTTGCTCACAGCCCTGCTTTGGACATCACCTCCCTTCCACTGCCCCTGCTGAGCACCCCCAGACTTCAGCACTTTGGAACACTTGTATTCCTCTCCCTTCCTCTGAGTCCGGGTCACTTTATTATTCCATTAAAAATGTGTTCCCCAGACACTGAGCATCCACAGGCCACTGGCACCCCCTGTAAGGGGCAAAGCTCACCTTGAACTCCCCAGTCACCCACAAGTGGTGGATTTTCCCTCCCAGTTAAAGCAACTGGGTTTTGAGCCCTGATGCATCACAGAATCCCAGGATGGTTTGGGTTGGAAGGGACCTCAAAGCCCATCCAGTGCCACCCCTGCCATGGGCAGGGACACCTCCCACTGCCCCAGGCTGCTCCAAGCCCCATCCAGCCTGGCCTTGGGCACTTGCAGGGATGGAGCAGCCACGGGTTTTGTGGCTGCCAGCACTGAAGGGGGACACCCTGGAGTGCTCCCTCGGAGCAGGGCTCTGGAGCAGCTCACCACTCGCGTGGCCAGGCGGATATTCCAGCAGCAATCGCTCTCAAGGTCTTTTTCATCATCCTAACAGCAGAGCCATTTTTAAGCCTTTCAAATAACTTTAAATTAACTTCCCTGACAAAGTTTTCCAGAGCAATATAACCTGACTACGTAAAACTCCATGCAGGGACACGCAGAAGACCTGAGAGCTGAGAGGAGACGCTCGATTTAGATGGAGCTCTTTCATTACTATGCAGATCCAAAGCCATTCCGGCAGCTACCGAAGCACTACCCCAGCCCTCCCAGCAAGCAGAGATCCATTTTGTGTACAAATAGGGCTTTTACAGCTTTGGCACGGTGCTCGACTGCAGAGTCAAACTTTTCAATGCCTGATAAGATTTTACTTGAAAGTGGCAGGAGAGCTCATGCCAGGAGCTCCGTGGCAGAAGGTCAAAGCCTGGTATCAGGAGATTTAATGCAAGTGTTTCAAGACAAACTTCTTAAAAGCACTGTGCTATCTAGGGAGGCACAGATTTACACCGCTTGGAAAGCCAAGGACCAATCTTCATGACTCTTTTCCCATCAAGGGTGATTTCTTTAACGCTTTACCTCACAAAAAGCACAGCAGTAGGGTCTCCTTTTCCGGGGCTATCCAACCCTTGAGCATTTGGCTGAAGTTAAGAATAAAGAAGTGTTTCATGCCAGAGGTTCTGTACAGACTGTTCTCTACAAAAAACAGAAAACCAAACGAAAACAACAAAAAATCCCACAGAAAACATCAGCCAAACAAAAAACACCCTGAACAACCACACTCTCCCCAACCCCCCCTCAAAACAACAAACCCTCAGGTGCAAAAGTCGCTAATGTCCTGAATAAAAACCCCAGAAGACAGATATGGACAATTGAGTTTAAAGACCAACAGCCCAAACAATTATCTTTCCTCAGCAGTGCCTAAAATTTTGGCTGGAAAAGTAGAAATTTAACTTGAACTGAAAGGCTCTACAATCTTTACCATTTTAACAGAAGTATTTAAGGTTAAGTTGGTGTCAACAATGACCCTGAGCAGATGTCAAGCATTAAGACTTTCAACAGTGGATTTTGCCAGCTGTCACCACGTTGTAATGCAAAAAGGGACAGTAAAGCCCCATCAAACCCTGATCTGTCTGCTCAGGGTCTCCCTTCCATCCACACAAATGCACCGCTGGATTCACTCTCAAGAGCAGATTTGCAAGTGCTCCTCCACTCTCCCATTAAAGCATTTCGATTGTCTGACTCTGCCATTTTAACAAATTCAAGTATAAGACTTTAAATTCAATTAGCACAAATCTCAGTGCTCCCAACATTAAATTTGCAAGTGACATTTAGTGGCATTCAACACACACGGAGCTAAGCTAATACACTAATGGACCAGCAAGGGAAATTGTAAAACACTCCCAATTGCAATGCTCTTTTTTAGTCCAGGAAATTAAAGGAGCAGGCTGCAGTGGACAGGAGATGGCAGCTATAAGAAACCTTTCTTAAGCCAAGGCTGCAAAAGCTCTCGTCTCCAGATCCACCTGTTCAGAAAGGGGCAATTTTAAGGCTGTTTCAGTCCTTAAGCCAGGATTTACAGCCTTTTCTGCTCGGTTTACATCTGTTTCTTCCTACTTCTTTTTCTGATGAAGGCTTAGACAAGGCAGCCCCACTGAGTGTTGTTCTCCAGACACGGAGAGCAGGGATGAAATTCCCAAGCCTTGCCCCAGCTAATAAGGATGTGACAGTGCCCACAGCACCCCAAAAAGCCAGTCCAGCAAAGCCACCTGAGGAATTCTGCTACCACACCTGTTGGAAAGTAAGCTGCCAGTTTTCCTGCACTAGGAAAACCCAGAGCTACTGGACTTCAGAGACTCCTTGAAGTCCTTTTTTTTTCTCTCCAAGTGGCAATATGCTTTGCCTTAATGCCATTTAAAGAGAAAAAGCTACCTCCAAGCAGCTTCAAAACCCGGGAGACAGAAGGCAGACCAGGCTGGGAAGTCAGGGAGACAAAGAGCTTTAGAGTCATGGCTAAGCAAAGGGAGATTTATTTTGTTGTGCTTTTAAATCTAAGCAAATTAGCAGAAGCAAAACCTACGGAAGATGCTTTCCCAATAAAGATTTATTAGTGGTTTTCTTTGATTACGGATGTGTAACTGGACAGCAGAAGCACACAAAGGAAACATCAGCAGGACATCTTCTGTCCCCCTCTAGATTGGCTCCCCTGATTCAGATGAGTGAACTGTAAAGCCCAGCAACAGCAGTAACTGCACTTCTTTAAGAAACCTGTTATAGTCTCCAAAATGAAGCTTCCTTTTCTCTTTTCAGCTATTGTTTAAGCAGAACAAAGCTCGTGTGGTACTTCCAAGAATTTGGGGAAGCTTTTTCTCCCCTCAACTACATCACCATGTTTGATAAGACCAGAAACAACACAGGCAAGTATTTTAGAGATGTTTAAATCCCAGAATCCCCGAATGGTTTGGGTTGGAAGGTGCCTCAAAGACCATCTCTTTCCACCCCCACTGCCATGGGCAGGGACACCTCCCACCAAGCCCCACTGCACAGTTACACCTGGCAGCTCATTAGGACAGATATTCCTTTGATCCCTGAAAAGCCCAGGTAACCTGCACCACCACACTGCCTCTGCTAAGCAGATTCTCGAAATAATAAACTATGACTGGGATGAAAGCATCCCAGAAAGCTGGGAGGTTTCATATGTTCCTCAGTCTTCTGCATTTCCCCCAGCGTTTTGGGGAAGGAGGGGGACAGGACTTAATAATTAACCAAATGATGCCACAGCACACACTTTGGGAATTCAAGCTGTATTACAAGCTGGAGTTTCCATGCAGAACCTCCATGCAGCCTCCAAAGGGCTCCTGCCTCTCTGTGTGTTGGTGCCCTGGGCCCAAAAAGCCTCCAATGACACCAAAATCCTTCGGAAAGCACTGCCGGTACGTGGGAGCTCAGTTCGTGACCGTGAGCTCCAAGAAACCTATAAAAACCTCAGGTTTTCGAGCCTGTTTCAAGCTCACCTCTGCTCCAGAGCGCTTTGCCCCCGTACAGCTGGGTTTGATGTGCTGCACTTGAACCATGACTGAAATAGCATTCGGGTGCTCTGCTCCACTTCAGCAAAGAACACCCTGGCCCTACCTGGCTGGGCAGCCTCAGAAATCCTTCCTGCCCTACACACGTCCCTGCAAACCACCCCGGGAAACAGAGACCTCGTGCCGTGGCCAGCAAAAGCGGCCTTCAGGCCTCCTTTGCTTTTTGATGGTGCTGCACGGATTTATTCTGTCCCTCAAGCAGGCCCGCTCCCGAACAAGGGTCTGCATTATTTTTGAGCAATTTTTTTTTTTTCCACAGGATGTCCTGCTGCCCCAATTAAAAAGCCTTTAATTCCGCAACCATTCCTGGCGGCCAGGCTGAAATTGCTTTTAAATCTGAGTAAGTCCCAGGCCACCCATATTTAGTGCACCAATTAACCAACGCTGAGCGATGCAGTGAGGCAGCAACCAGAAGAAGGAAGAATTTTTAAGTCACCGTCACCCACAGCACGTGGGTTCTCCCTCCACATGTTCAGTTCAAGAGAACTCAAGAATTATCCAATTAAAAGCAGCACCTATTCAAGCCTGACGAGCGTTGAGAGCAGCAATGAGATCCACAGAAAACAACAAAACACTGCCTTCTAACCATTAACTCTGAGCAGCCAAATAATATCCATAATACCTCCAACTCCTGAAAATGATCCACCTACTTGGATTCATTAAATTTATAAGTGCCACATTAAGAGCTAATTAACACGTGAGACGCTGTCCCCAGGTTGACACTGTGGAAGGAGAAAGAAGCGTGAAAACTTGGGAATCACCATTTGTTGCACAGATCCCAAACACAGTTTAAAGGCATCGGAGCTGGATTTGGTTCGGCTGCACATGCCCAGACACTCAGAAAAATCACAGCAATCTCAGAAAAATCACAGCAATCTCTCTGGATTTAGAGGGAGTTTATTACCCATATTGTAAAAGCAGCCTTCACCTTTTGTCTGCCACCAAGCAGGGGGACTGCCCTCTCTTTCCAAACTCTAAACAACTTCACAAAGCTGGAGCAATTTTAACACACAAAATACTACACAGAACAAACCAGAATGCGACCCCAACACAACATCCACTCCCCAAAAAACACATAGCTGAGCCCAAATCCACCGAGATCCAGAGCAGCACGTCCACTGCCTTCAGCTGCCAGGTGTTCTGCACTGGTTCTGTGTTCTGTACTGGCTCACAGCTGGGCGTGGAAGCCAACGAGAAAGTGTTTTCAGCCACGTGGACCTGGGAGAAGGGAGTCTGAAGGCATCGCTACAAAACCTGCTGTCACACCAGGCTGCACCATCAGCCAAAGTGACACGAGGACGTTCATCGACATCGCGGTGCTGCTCCGCTCAGAGAGGCTGCCTGCATCAGCAAGCTTCAGCAGCACCATGTCAATATGGCAGAGCTCCCAGTTTTCACAAATAATCATAATCTTTTTCTCTCTCTTCCCATCCTCTCTCCATGTATTTACAGTGCCTGAAGGCACCGAGGCCCTCTTTAATGAGGTTTTCACACAAGACAGAATAAATTAGAAACCTTGATCAAAACAGGGCCTCCAGGAGGAGCACAGTACAAAGACAGCCACATGCCTTATACACCCTGAAAAATCCAAATACTGCAGCCAGGCAATCAGCGAGCCATTCCTCGAGCAAACAGGGAGCACACCCTCCTGCCAGGGGGCCTGGGACGGCAAGGTCTCTCCTTCTCACCCCCGTTCTGCCCCGCAGCACTTTTGTCCCCAAGAGGGGGACGAAGCCATCGCCCCCTTGCCACCCCACAAACCTCAGCCCCAGGGAGACAGCGCAGCCCCAGTGTCACTGCTACAACCTGGGATGGGATGGGATGGGATGGGATGGGATGGGATGGGATGGGATGGATCTGCTCCCACTCACAGCAGATGCCTCCAGCTTCCTTTGGAGCAGGGAGCATCCTGCCTTCGCACCCCAGCGAGCAGAGGGACTGGAACCCCCAAGGTGAGGGGACCAGGCTCACCCCCACGCTCCCACCTGAGCTGAGGGGATGACCAGATGTACGCCCGGAGCCTCTGGGGCAGGGAGGACCAGACCCCTCACTCCAAGACCCTGGGGAGGTGGGGACAGACCCGACCAGGCTGAGGAGAACAAGAGCCTCTCGTAGGTCCTGGGCTGAGGGGGCTGCAGCCCCCTGGGCGGGGGTCCCGGAGCTCCCCGGGACCAGCTGCAGCCCTCCGGGATGGGGGTCCCGAGGTCCCCGGGACCAGCTGCAGCCCCCCGGGCGGGGGTCCCGCGGTCCCCGGGACCAGCTGCAGCCCTCTGGTATGGGGGTCCCAGAGTTCCCCGGGACCAGCTGCATTCCCCTGGGATGGGGGTCCCGGAGCTCCCCGGGACCAGCTGCAGCCCCCCGGGATGGGGGTCCCGAACTCCCCGGGACCAGCTGCATTCCCCCGGGATGGGGGTCCCGGAGCTCCCCGGGACCAGCTGCAGCCCTCCGGGATGGGGGTCCCAGAAGTCCCCAGGACCAGCTGCATTCCCCCGGGATGGGGGTCCCAGAGCTCCCCTGGTACCCCAGGGCTGTACCCCCCGAGCTGGGGATGCAGGGCTCCCCCGGGCTCCCGCGGCCGCAGCCCCCGAGCTGGGGGTCCCAGAGCTCCCCAGGGCTGAGCAGACCGCGCCTTCCCGGTGCCCTCGGGGCCCAGATCCCGCCGTGCTGCGGGACCGAAGCTCCCCGAGCCGAGCAGCCCGAAGCCCCCCCGGAGCCTCCGGTGCCGCGGGGGCCGGAGCTCTCCTCGCATCCCCCGTGGCCGCGGGGACCGCCGCCGGGATGAGGAGCCGGACCCCCCTCGGGACACGTCCCCCAGCGGGGCGGCGGCGGCCGCGTCGCCGCTGTCACTGCCGGCGTCCCGTCCCGCCGCCACC
>VZRR01011710.1:10022-21737 GCA_013398015.1 Oreocharis arfaki
ATAGCAGGTTTTTTTTTTTTTTTTTTTTTTTTAAAGATGCTACCCAGTATATAAAAGACTTCTTTTAATTTTTGAAAGTTAAAAATACAGATGTCTTGATCACAGCTGAAAGAGATTTGTATTTATGCATGGCATGCTTGTGAATTCCTTAGCAAACCTTTTTTTTTTTTTTNTGTCTGTGAAATGTTTTGGAGTTTTCTATTGGGAAATATTTTTCTGCAAAACATAGTTTAATGGGAGTAAAAAAACACTGGCTGGTATAAAGATGGAATAATGTCTTTAGAAATTTATACTAGAATAATCTTGAATCTAGAGGAAACTCGAATGTAGGGAGGAGAGTGGAGGTTTTGAAAATCTGGGAGGGTTTTTGCTCCTACCAGTTGTGTTTTCATGCTGTTTACTTTGGGTAATGTAGTTCATGACTCACTATAAAACTTTTAAGTGCCTTCAGCATGTTGAATGAGAAGCTGTGGTTTTATAAAATAGCATTTATTGTGTTGTGGATGTGCTGCCTTATCACCTACATACAAGGACTTGCAGTTACATACGTTGTATTTCACCTGAAACAAGAACTTAGGAGAACTCCGTGGAGTTCAATGAGCCCATTTCTAGCAGTGTTCACAAGCAGATTTCTACCCAGGAGCAGGATAAGCACATTTGGTATTTTTAAAGGCTTTTCCAGACTCCAGCTCTTTTGGAGCAGGCACTTAATGACTTTCTGTGTATTTAGCAGCCTTCATCAGATGCCTTTGTATCAACTTGCGCAGGCTGCCTTTGGGCTCCTATGAAAAATCAGGTATAGATTATAAAACATGAGAATACTTTATTTCTCTGTGAATGCTTGAGGAATCTCACGCTCTTAGTAACACAATTTAGTGCTTCAAGCCTGAGAAGCTCTGGTCCCAGGGAAAATCGATAGAGTTTTGTCATTACGGTCATATCTGTCAATTACAGCTAGATTCATGTGGTCATGTAGGATTATAAATTTGTGCCAACCTCTCAGCCACAGATGTTCCAGCTGTGAAGACATGTGGCACTATTTATTCTACTCTTTTTTCATAAAGACCACAGGGGGAAAACATTGTCCCTACCCAGAGACTGTAACCGTTATTCTGAAAGTACCTTTCAATCTTCCTCTCCATGCTGGGATGATGGCATTAGGTCTTTTTAGCCCTCACATGTTTGTTTCAAACTCCCACAGCTCACAAAATTAATTTGTGTTGGGAACACAATGCCATGATGAGGCAGGTTATTCTGACTGGGCTTTTGCTTTATCCCCAATACAAAGCAACTGATTCACTTTCTATTAATTACCACCAGCTATAGGGACTGCCTGGTGCTTTTCCTTTAGAGCTTTCAGCCATTTGAGCTCATTCTCAGGTTTGCTGTTTGGAAAAGTAGAGATGACAAGAGGGGGAAGGAAGGATGTAGTAGAAAGAGGCTGACTTACTCTGAAGCTTGAAGCACATCTCAGCTGTAGGACGGCAGGGAATGGTTATTGTGTGTGGAGCACTATATTTTACTTAAATACAGCACAATATTACTTGTCTCAACCTTTTCTTCCCCCCAAACCCTACAAGCAAAGGAAATTCTAAAAAATTGCTTTTTAACTAATTATAAGAAATCCAATAACACTAGCAGCTTATTTCTTTCTGACTAAATATAATGAGATTGGAACATTGCTTCATCAGGAGAATGACCTAATACAATAGCTTATTGAACCATGAAAGATTCATTAAAACTACCTTGCAAGGGTTTTTTTGGGCAATGTTTTATGCAGTGGACTGTTTTTCTTTTAAAAACAACTCGAAAGTCTAAAGCAGTTAGTGCATGTAGTTGTAACCCATTTTATAACACTAGGCAACATAACTTGGTTTTAATTACCTATTATGTTATAAAGATGCTACAGGAAAATCCTTGTAGTTGAGCTGCACTTCATTTGTTGGAGGCTGAGGTTTGCAGCCAGGTGACTTTGCAAAATACCTGGATGCTACACACTGGGATTTTGCACAAACATTCAGGGCTTGGTGATACCTTTCAAATTTCCAGAAAATTTCCATTTCCTGCTGACCTTAATGAAAAAGCTGTCCCTTTCCTGAGATGTGAGTTTTGCATTTTCACTAAGATCCAGAGACCAGAACTGTTTCAGGTTGATTTATAAAGGGTGCTTGAAGGTAAATTATGATTTTTTTTTTTTTAATTGAAATGTTAATGTTTTGGGGAAAGAGGTCAAAATCTGTTTTCACTCATTTTCCTGGTGTATGGTCTAATGTTTGGGGTGCCTGAGAGAGCGGGTTCACTTGTGTTTTCTCCTCCGATGTGTTTTGCTTAGGCTGTTACTGAGCATGGCACTTTGAGGCCAGTGCATGTGAAATGTCTTGTAGGTCTCACAGCAGGGCCTGAGTTGTGGTTTTGATGCCACGTGTGTACTCCTCGTAGACAGAGACCCTTGCACTGTGTCTGCTGCAGAGCTGGGGGGCTCCAGTCCCACCCCTCAGGGAGTCACTGAAGTTCCATCATGGGCATAGCTTCCAAGCTGAAGAGAAACCTTTCATGTTCATCTGTTGTTCAGAAATACTGGAGTTCCTAACATGATGTTCTTTTTCCTCAATTTTAATTCAAAATGTCCCGGGTGGCAGTGTCTGTATGGCTTTTACAATACAGAGTCAGTGTCTCACGCAGGACTTAAGGCCACTAACTTGTGTCAGCTTCATTCTATCCACTGCCTTTCAAAGTTCCCAAAACCAAGTTTTTCTACCCTTTGTGAACAAGAGTATTCTGTTCTCTGCAAGCCATAGTGACAAGGCAAATACTGCTCTTTCCTGCAGTTGGGTTTTTGTTCAAGAAGCTTCCTTTTTCTAAACCTGACCATCATTACAAAAACTCAACAAAGATAGAATAAACTAGTGAGTTTCATTCTTTCCTCTTGTACCTGTATGATGGAGGTGAGAATTACCTTGACTTTTAGTCAAGTTCTGTCCCTGAAACAATTCTGAGTGTTTAAGGCAGAACTTTTTAAGCCAGTCAAGTTTCTCTCTCTAAGACCCGTCTTTTCCTGACATGCAGCTCATCCTGGCAGCCTGATGAGAAATCACTGCTAGCAAGGAGGAGTCAAAGGAGGATGAAGTGATGCTGCCTCCCATGTAAATTCTGTGTTGTTATGTGCCTCCCATGTAAATTCCTTCTGTTTTTAGAGCATGGAATGTTTTTTCAGATTTATCTCAGGAGGAAAGAGCATTTACCTCTCACCTGTGAATGCAGCCTGGGTACTTAATTTGAACAAAAATTGCTAGTTAGGTACTTGTTTATGCCATCAAACATGGAAAAACACATTGCCAGGACTAGTCAAACATGCACACAGGTTTTAGTGCCTGCTGCTTAAACACATGCTCTGGACATTTTCCTAGCTGGCAGCAGAAAGGGTGGTAAGGACAGTTACACTAATTGAACTGAATTGTTAAGTTTCATATCTAGTTTTTTAGTTCATTTTTTATGCATTTGGAAACCATGATCTTACCTTGTCATTCTGTGCACCTTCTCTTACTGTTGTTGGGGTACTGTATTGTTGTATGTAAGTTTTTTAGTGTAGATCAAAAAGAATTTATCAGCTTGAGATTTCCTTATGCTTTAATTTTAGAGGTTATAAATTAGTCCTAGTTTTTTTTCTGAAAAACAGATGCCTTATTTTTATACACCAAGCTTAGTATTATAAAGTCTCTACTATTTCAGAACCCATAATTATCATGGATACAAAGGACAGTTTAAAATGCATCAATTTAGTTGAAGTCTAATGGATACAAAGCTGATGGGTAAATGGACATCATGTACCCGTCAGGATCGTACTTGTTTTTCATGAATAAACTTGTTTAGAATTGTTTATAAGACAAATAGACAAAGTTCTTGTCTAATAATAAACATATATTCATGCTCTTTACACTATTAGAAAATGCTGTATTTTTGTTGAGCCAGAAGCATCTCTCTGCTGGTAGTACTCGGCCTGAGTGCAGACTTTATTTAACATGGTACTTGTGCTACACAATATATGTGTACTGTAGCACTAGACAGATGTGGTGTTACATGTTTTTATGGTGAGATATTCAATAAACACTTTAATTGGAGAGTATCCACATCTCCCCCAGATAGCTAGATTTACAGCAGTAATGGGAAAGCTGAATATGGCTGGCTGGCTGAAGACGTTGGATTAAAAACGAAAAGGAAACAAAACTGAGTTTATCATTTATGCCAGTGAGTAATCTCCAGTGGAGATGGAATAATCACACAGGAACTGCACAAGAAAGTATTTAGCTGAAATTAAAAGCCATTCCTCTTGTGTTTGTTTTTTTAGTTAGAGCAGTGACTTTCTGTGTGCTTTATGTCTGAGCCCTGAAAACGGGGCCGTGGGTTGGAAGTGGTGTATTTATTGTTCTTGGAATACATCCACCCATGCCAATATCAGTTTGTCTGGATTCACTGCTTTTCTCCATTTACTCCCATCCTTTGTACAATGTCTACAAGTATTAGGGGGAAAATATCTGGTTTGGATAAGCAATTATTCTGCAGCCATAGATAAGATGCTTTGGTACAGCTCTTTATTTTAGTAATCCCTTCAGCCACTATTGTGTTTTACAGCTCAGTTCTGCCAGCTGATTTTCTTGGTTTGCAAATACTCTTTAAGCCAGAGGTTTAATTTAAAATGCTTTCAGCTGAAATAGTCTTAATAAGCAAACCCCCTTTTGTTGTTTTTACGTGGTTTTACTGTTTACATATTCGAAATTATGAGAAACAGACATAAAAAGGTAAAGCTTAAATGAATGGAATTTCAAAATGAGATTGAACACAACTTTGTGCATTGTGGCTGGCACGGGAATGTCATCTCAGTCTTCTGAAGAGACCTCATTCAAAAAAAAACACTTAGAGAAACTCCAAATAAACACCCTGACCCCAAACAAAAAACCCCACCCAATAAAGCCTCTCCTTAGAATCTGCTGATGTTCTGTTGGCTTTGTTCTTACTTTGCTCCAAAGCCTGAACATGTTTCAGAATAATTAAGTTTTCAAGCTTCATGAAATATTTTACCTGTTTGTTAGGGGTTTTTTTCTGATTTAAATCAAGCTAACCCCCCCCTATTTTTTACTTAATTTGAACAAAAATTGCTAGCTAGGTACTTGTTAATGCCATCAAACATGGAAATACCTGCTTTAAATTTTAAATTACTTCTGTTCTTATAGTCTTTATGCGTTTCACATTCCACTCCTGATTACTTTGCCTGACAAATATAATTTTAAATCTGCTTTTTTGTTACTTGAAGCACCGAGACATTATTTAATTCTACTTCAATTTTATGGCACTCTGAGTTGTGATACATAGGAATTCTTTGTGAAATATCCTGGCTAGCCTAGTGTAAAATTGATTTTTTTGTGTGTGATTTTTGTTTTGTACCAAATTGTATTACGGCACTTATTGTTATAACTGTCTTACGTTATAATGATGTTATGTCTGTCCAAAATTTTAACACTTGGGTAAGAAAAGCTTAGGAACTTTGCCAAAAGGCCTGTGAGATGGTTGGATTTTTTTCTTAAGCTCAAGATCTACTTGAGTTGTCATTCTGGATAGACTTTTGAAGAGAATTAATTTCAAATACTAAGCTAGGTCAGATTAATCTAGTAACAACTTGAGCAATACTCTACTTTGCAAGGAATCCTGGTGAAAGGACAGTTGGAAACATGAGAGTACTCAAAATACACCAAGCCCAGTCTGATTTAGGGAAGTACAAAACTTTGTGAAATAATTGTAGCATGTTTAGGAACAGGAATTGTTAATTTTTCCACTATATTTTTGTTTCCCCTCTTTTGCTTCATTTGTATTCAAAATTATGCCTACTTTGTAGGTGGAACTAAGACAAACTTCCAAACAGCTGCTTCTGGGTCTAGCTGAAACTGCTAGATTCTGAACATGGTTATTTAGGACTGAGCAAGAATAGGGAATGTTTTATCACCATTGAAGTATTTTACAAAATCCAGAGTCATGGTGTCCCCCAAGTACAAAGCTGTCATATATATCTACCTATTGATATAATATAAAGAAATACATCTATCTATAAAGTATGATAATAAATGATACAGAAAAAATGCTCTCTATGTTTTATGTATGTGCATGGTGACAAGTATTAAAGGAAAACCTTGACAGCTAGAAAACTTGAAATGCTTTTCATTGATTGGGAAGTGACATTGAATTGTGTGCTCTTCCTGACTTCTGATACTGCTGGCAATTTATTTCCATCTGTGCCAAAAATCGGATCATGTCCATGACATTGTATTAAAAAGAAATTTCATCATCTTTTAAAAAAAATCCTGGTGAATGTAAGTGCACACACATCTTGCAGGGTTTTCCGGGGGCCTGCTGTGCCATGGTCCAGATTCAATATTTTTTGTTTGCTGCCTGAGCAGGAAAAAGCAAAGTCATGATTGTGGTAATCACAACTCGGTTGTTGCCAAATATACTTCCTGCAACTAGCCTACTAACCCTTGGTGGATTAAATACATGAGAAAAATCCATCAAAAGGAAATCTAATAGCTGTCCTCAGTGTGAGCCTGGCTTAGGGAAGAAAAGTGTTTCTCCTGCTTAGGCTAGAAAAATGGTATTTACTTCTATGAGTTCTGGAAACAATTCCCAATATAAACAGGATGGGGTAGAATTAAATATAAGAGTGTGAGGGTTTGCCTCTCATGGTAACTTCAGTCATCAGAAATGTCTACTGTGTAAAAGAACATAGTTACTAAAATCTTTTCTTCCACCCTGACTTTTCTGGTTGTAGGAGGCTCTACACCTATTGGCTTCTGATATTTATTTTTTCGTCTTCTCTGTTGAGCTCTCATTAGGTAGTCATTCTCTCTGCCAGTTATTTTCACAAATTTAGTGTTGATCGCATAGATTTATTATAAGTTTATTGCTAATTAATATAAACAAATCAGAAGACTGGTGTTTCCTTACAACTGTAATCTCAATGCATTCTCCAATGGCCTCTCATTGTGAATTCTTCAGTACTTAAATTTAGTAGTGTCGTTACGTCCTTAAGTTAATAAAAGAGACTGCAAAGTTAAATTGCTGTTAAATAATAAATTGTATTAAATCAGTTGAAAGTCTAATACAGTATTATAAGAGAACGGCTTGACTTGCCTGAATTTTCACAGGGCGCATAAGTGAAGCAACAGCTTGATTCAAGCTGTGAAGAATCCTACAACTGTTCCATGTAGGAATCATGGCTCCATGACAGAACTTGCCTGGCATTTCACCCTCAGGCCATCTGTAGGTCTTTGACATTCCTGCTGCATAACCATCCATATGACATACCCTGACTCATCAATTCATACCATTGATACTCCCAGTCAGAATCCCATAATTTCGTAACTCCAGAGTTTTACCTTTGGCACATTCATGCTTTCCTGTTCATCCCTGGCAGGATCGCTGCTGCAAGGGTGACTTTCCAAACCAGTCATTTTATCTACATCAGCTGCAATTCAGCTTCCTGTTTTTCAGCTTTCAAACTCAGCTGGTTTCTATTGTATTAGCCCTTAGCTGCTATGCTATGAAGAGTCTTTGCATACCTGAGAGGTCATTGCTCCATTTAAATGTGCCAGTGGTAACTCCCTTTCTCAGGAGGACGAGGAGCATTTCAAAGTATCTGAAAAGCTACTCTTTTATTTCTTTTAAAAATTACTTTTAACTTAGTAATACCTGGACATCTTCCTGGTGTGTTGATACTGTCATCTAGGCCAAGAGATCTTTTTTTTGGTATTCCTCTGTTCTGGTTATAATGTCTGAAGTCTTCTGTCTTCTAAAGAAATGTTATATGACTATGGGTAGGGACTTGCATGTATGACTATTCTCTGTTCAGTCTGCTTTTCTGCAGTTTCCACTTACTGCAGTCACTGTCTTTGAACTCTTCAGCAGTGACCAAGATTCAACACCTGTGCATTTGCTAAAGCATCTTGAGGTGCTTATGAGTGACAGTCCTGATCTTGATTGATTTCTGGCTGAAGCACTGAGTATTGTTTGCAGGGTAATGTGAAAATGAAAATTCTTTTTATTATTTTCTATGTGTTCCTTATGGTTTCCCAACAGCAGGCTGCACTCTCTGTAATATTAAATTTTACTATTATCTCCTTTAGGATCCAGCCAATTTTCCTAGGTTTCCTTGTCCAGCTATTTTCTAATTGATTCTCGAGCTCAAGCTTCTAAGGAAGGCTTTGTATCCAAGTCTAGATCCTGGTTTTGGTCATGTGTGGTCTTGAACAGCAGTGAATGAGCACTGATGATTTTAATGACTTTATTCAGAGTCCCCAATACAGAACCTTTTAATCCCAGTGAAATAAACCAGGGAAGCTGGTTTCCGTTGCGGTAAGTCTGACTTTGACTGCTAAACCCCCTATATTTTGTTCATCACTGCAGATAAGAACCGGGTAACTGTAGCACTAATTGCCATATCTTTACAAATCTCCACCTAAAATTTGCACATAAGGAATCTGATTGTTCTTAATGAGGTGACTGATATGACTGATGAGAAAAAATTGAGCAAATCCAGTGGGTTTTTTTTAAATTTGCTCTTTCAAATCAAGAAGAACACTAGAGAATTTTATGTGTTTCTTCCTACTAGCTAAGCAAAGAATCAGGCTTTTTTTGATGTTAATAGCACACTATTTTGACAGGAAAAAGACAGATGATCCAAGATCTTTTCCTCTTATATGCTATCATGACATGAAGCTGAGATGGGGAAACTTTGTGCTATGTTAGATGGCTTGGATGTAAATGGAGAGTGGATTGGAACAGGTGTTACACACTCCTGCAAACAGACACAAAATGAAAATGGAGCTTGCCTAGGCCTAATGCTACTTGTGATTTAACTCTTTTGAAATAAGTTTTTTTAGAAAAAAAAAATGCAGAGAATGATTTTTCTGAAGAGTGGTCTGTTCTGGTTTGGTTTTACCTTTTTCCAACGTGGGAAGTTACTGCAGTGATTAGGAATAAGTCAGTGTCATTCACTGTGTGTCCACTCATTAGATTATTGGAAAAGCAGTTTGCTTCATTTTTTCACCATTCTTCTTTAATCTAAACTAACTTTTAATGCCTCAGGGTATCTTGACAGATATTGTAGAAATAGAAAATTATGTTCTTGCTTTTATAAAGTGAAGACTGACATTTTAAGGAAAGTGAGCAGGCTTGTACTGATTTGATTCTCTCATATTAGCAGAACATTTTTAACATCTTGTCGCGTTAAAGTGTTATCAGCTACCAGTGTATTTATCACTAGGCCAAGGCTGGTGTAGATCTTGACAAGTCCCTCGGGACCGAACCTTTCGTGTGAGCAGCACAGCCTCAGTGACTCCGGTGAAACTGGTGGGATGAGAGGCCTTGTCAGTAATGGATTTACTCTGCTCCGTACTGCATCTTGCGGGCAGCTGACAAAACAGAGTGCAGTGATGTTAAAGCCCACTTAACAGCAGCCAGCCTTTTTACTGCTTCCACACCCACTCATCCAGGTAACTTTGGCTCACTATATACTAAATGCTCTGTATGTGTTTGGCTTTTAAGGACCACTGAAAGGCAGTGATGTGCAAAGGCCCTTTCAAGCCAGCTGTCGTACTCTTTATCAACCCAGTTTTTTGCTAGAGCTCGTACTCTGAAAGTGTGACTGTTTTTAAGGAAATAGGGCCACACCTTTAGTCGATACAAATTCATTAAAATTACTGCATTGCTCTTAAGTAATAGCTGGTGACAGTGGAAACATCTTACACTTATTCAAGACTTAAAACTGTGTTTTAAGGCCAGGCATGATGAAAGAAGGACTTTGTAGGTCTATAGGTGGTGCTCTTGTCACTGAGAAAGGGAAGCTGATACTCTTACGCTGGCTTTTTATTGCTAATATTTTTGAACCAATCACTCTCATGGTCAAGATTTGATTGTTACTTCTCATCTATTTTTTCCCATGTGAGGAAAATGAGACAATATACACTGTAGTTCTGAAATACGTTGTTTGGCTGCAGCATGTTTTCCAATTACTTTAGCAAGTCTGATTTTGTGACAGGTTTTAAATATTCAGAGATTTAAAGTAATATACATTGAACATAATGGACAGCTTTCTGCAACATAAACATCCAGGCTGATGCTTTTGTAGGGCTTCAGGATTACCATAACAATTTTTAGACAGCCAGCGATGAACAAGGAATAAAGACTGCTCCTGTACTGTGTGTTTGCAAATCAGTAGGAAGGACTGGATTCAGATAGGTACAGATACTTCCATTTCACACATTTCTATTTATTTTTCTGATTTTGCAGACTTGATACTTCATTGGAGTGTAGTGTATGGACTAGATTTTACAGTGATCGTGGAAATGAATTGGAAACTTTTGTATATATACACAAGCAATATATATACATAAGCAAAAATGCGTGAGAAATGCATTAGAAACGAAACCTTGTGGGTATTGCTCCTTCCACCAGCTCTTATCCCTAGGCTTTTAGAGGAGATAGGATAAAGATGAGAAAGATGTGGTAAATATATAAATAGAGCTTCTTTTGGTACGTTGAGGATTTTAATTTACTGAATACGCAGATTTTCTTTTTTTGTGCCTTGAGCATGTGTCTGGGGTTTTTTGGGGGGGGGTGTGGGGGGGTTTTGCTATTTCTTTTTTTTTAATATAAATTTTTCTGGCTTTGATGACTATAGCAAAAAACACCAGAAACATCTGATTTCTAGACAAGTGTTAGCCAAGTTTACAGACTAAGAAATTAATTTTGTGCTTGGATTGTGGTAATCCCTGTTATTTTCTTTGGAAGCAGTGTATGAATGTCTGCAACTCTACAGTAAAGGAACAATTCTAGAAAACTGGAGGTGACCTAAAGGTGTGGTGACTGTTGGCAAAAAGTGTTCTCTGTGTTCTGTAACAAAATCACAAATGTCCATTTGGTACCAATGCACAGAGCGATGCTGTGTGACATGACTTGCAACTCTGTTGCAATGTTGTGCGCTGATTCTGGGTCGTTTTTTGTCTGTGAAACTTAGACAAGAGGAAAACATTATACTTGTTCTGGGGGGTAAAAGCAAAATCTTGTATTCCTAAGTTGTTTGTGAAATAATATTGAAACAGGTCTTCTTTAAGAAAGGCTGAGTAATTATACCCATTAACTATTGCTTTCCTGAGTAAAAGGAAAGCCAATATTCAAAGTGATGTCAATCTTTTTGGATAGCTGTATGATTTACATGTTGATTATTGTATATACAAATATGTATAATTTAGCTTCTACCAACACAAGTATGAGAAACCTACGCTTTGGATTTTAATCACTGGTAATTTGACTGGAATCACCTTAGTCTTAACTCTTTAAATCTGTGAAAACGGGAGCAGAATTTTACAATAATATTCATGACTCCCTATTTTTGTTAATTGCTTATCAAGGAATTGTAAAAAAAAAACCCAAAAACCCCTCCCCAAACCCCCTCCAACCACGCCCTCAAAAAGCCAAGCCAAACCATACCAAAAAACCCAAAAAACCCATCAAAACAAAAGAAACAAAACCAAACAAAAAACCCAACAAAGACCAAACAAAAAAACCAAAAAACCTGAAAACAAAACCAACAAAAAAACCCCAAAAGAAAAAAACAAAAAATCCCCCAGAATCCCTGAAACAAAAAACAACAAAAACCCCCCTGAAAACAAA
>VZRR01011719.1:0-47061 GCA_013398015.1 Oreocharis arfaki
TGGCATCTGAACTGGGCAGTAACACTTGGAAGGTGGCAATGAGCATAAACCATCTAGGACTGAGTTCTAGAGATGACACAGTTCCCTCTGTATGTGCAATCAGGCATCTGAAGACAACACTTTTCCGGTGAAGCATTTTCACTGGCAAACAGAGTGACAGCTTGTCTGAAGTATTTGCATATTACAGTCTTTTTCTCACATGAAGGAATTTATGCTTTTAATCTTCTAATATGCCATAGCAACAAACATTACTTGCACTAAATATATTTCTCTGATTATTTTGTGTATCATCACCAATCTTAAATGAAAATGACAATGTCTAGAGATACTCTTTAGCTTATAGCTGTATTTATTCTGTATGCTTATGCACTGGCTGTCAAAACAGCTGCAAAATATGCATATGAGGATGCAGATTACTTAGAAATTCAGAAAGGTAAGGTACTCCAGTCTACCCCATTTTAGATATATTTTTCAGGGCCTGTGTATCTCCATTGATGTTTTTATTACCATCTAAAGTAGGGAGGGTTTTTAAAGCCTTGTTGGGTGTCAATAAGAGGATATCTGTCTATCCAATTCACTTATCAATTTGTCTATTTAGTGTTCACCAGGCTGTGGCAACTCCAGTAAAGTGGAGATAACTCTAAGGGAGCCATGTGTTACGGGGTTTTTTTCTTTTAAAAGAGATCTAACATTTTTGCCTGCTAAAGTCAAAGTTACAAAAATGTGATTCATTGCTGTCTTTTGAATGTTGTTGCATGGAAAAGATCTAACTCAGGAAATCATGCAAGATTTTCCCAGAATACTGCACTCTGCATGCAAAGACTGCAAATTAATACTCAGCTAAACCCCACCCTTTATGCTTTGCTCAATATCTGCCTAAATCCTGGTTTAAGTATCACTCTGTTTAACACCAGTATCAGATTCAAAGTGCAGGGTCCTGACTGTGGGTTGGTGTATGATTTACAACCATCCATGTGCAAAAATTATTCTTACGTATGTCCAGATCCGCTGGCTATATATACCAAAGAACCCTCTTTATCCACGTGGACCAACATTTACCCAAATCAAAAAACCCTCTTTGCCTGCATGGACCAACATTTACCCCAAATCAACTGAAGAACAGGAGTCAAGCAACACTCAGGCCCAGCTGACAAAATATCCATCTGAAGCCTGGGCAGATTCACTGGACTGTATCAAAGATTTTCAGCGGTTAAGAGCAGGATTTGATTTTTATGCAAAGCCGTTCTCAGACAGATGCTTGAAGAGCCCACACAGTCAAACCCACAGCTAATTACAAATCTTGCCTCTTCTGAATGAATAGGCATCTCTGCATCTCGTACGAGTCATGGTGCTAACAGTTTTGTCAGGACCTTGTCTTCATTTAGCAATTAAACCAGCACAGCACTGAGAGGATGCTTTTCAATTTGCATTGTGGCTACCTGTGAGATGTCTGGAAGCAGTAGCACAGGGTAAGATTGCAGGATGTGGGCAGAAAAAGGTTTTGGTTTATAGGCTTTCAAAGAAAGCTCAGAGCCCAAGCAGGTTTCTACTCCTAAGTAATTGTAATGAGAGCTGGACACTCTCTGGTTAGTCTGTGTGTGTCAGTGCTGCTGCTGGAGCAGCCAGGGCCATGGATCAGGCCCAGGCTGAGTTAACTTCTTTCTGCAGAAGAAACTTAGATTCTAGACACTTTTCTGCTATTTTTTTTAGATGTTATTCCATGTTCTTTCTCTTGGATGAATGTATCTTCAAAACACTTTCTCAAAAAGAATCTGATTTTACTTAACCTTATACTCCCAAAATAATATCTCATTTTCTCCTCCTTGATTCTGAACTAGGAAACTGTGGTGCAGCTCTAACATTCAAATACATTCTTGGCCTATGGAAACCATGACATACATTTTGCTCTTATGCAGAGTCTGAAACAAAATTGTACTGGCCTTTTCTCCTGGCTGGTTGGAATAGTCTAAAAGGTGCACTCCAGGAAATCGATTTTTTATGTGTAAAGGTATAGTATATTTTAAGCTGACAACAGAAGCAGAACACAGGAGGCAGAGTGGCAGATTCTCTGTTCTAATCACTTGTCTCAAGCTCCTTCACAGGATACTCTGGGCAGTGGTTTTTTTGGGTGATTAAAATCACTTGACATTGATAGATAAAGGTGTAAGACTCGGAGGAATCTAAATGTGAACCTGCTGTCAAGACACTTTACAGCATTACCTGAGGCATGCTCTATTTCTCTGGATATGCACTGCCTGTCATCACTTATTGCTTAAATACTTTAATTCTTTATTAGTATCACAGTCCATGGAAACTTTTCTCATCATTCCTACATTTATATCTTTGCTCCAGGATAATTATCCACTGCTCCAGTTCTCTCTGAGCTGCTTCACTGAGTTTCAGTCTGTCTTTGTGACAGATAAATTTTTTTTCTCCTCTGCACTATCTTTGATCTGCCCTCGGATGCAGTTGGTAAGATCCTGACTCCTACGAATTTCGAACTGGACTCCCATTTGAACTTAAAGAGTATTCCACAGTTTCTGCTCTTCCCAAATTCTTTCTGGTGCCAGCTAAAGTGAAGCAGTCCTAATGCTTGCATGGAGGAAGGAAAGGTTCTCCTCTGTACTGCACCACAACTCTGTGGGTGATTTCACAGGACAGAAAGAACCTTATTCTTGTTTTAGCTACAACTCTAAATGCTTTGCCTTTTAACCTTTCTGTAAGAGACTCTTTAGCTGGATGCCAGGCCCTGCTTATTCCAAGCTCCTGACAACAGTAACAGGTACCTATTTGAGACAGGTAACATTCCTGTCTGAATGTTAGTGCCACATTAGTGCCAACATCTCCCCACTTAGTCTTATGTACAATAAAACTTGGACAGCTCCACTGCCTCTGAATGCTGAGGACAGCTATGAGAGAGAAAGGAGGAAGAGGAAAGTCTCACGAAATTTCCTTCTGAGTTAAAACAAAATTATGAAGGCTAGCATGTTATGTGAATTTAGGGCTAGGTGTTCAAAGGAGCTAAATTCTTGGTTAAGCACCTTAATGAAGTGGCCAGATGTTTCTCTGCAGGTACTGAGACCTCAGTTATGAATACTGAGCCCACATAAACATGCTTTCCTGAAAGTCATTCCCCTTTGCTTCCCTTGAGTTTCTCAAATGTAATTAAACAGACTTAAAAAAATATATCTACCGGTGACATTTGTGAGCAATGGGACAGTTTTACAAGGGAAAAAAAAAAAAAAGCAAAGCAGCAGCGTCTTTTTGGGTGTAAACCATCCCTTGCCAACACTGCATGAAGAAGACAAACACCAGTGGCACCACTGGTGCCTTCAAGCCACAACGACAGCACAGTTTAGTGACCGGAAGAAATGTGGAAAATGTCCCAGCTTCTCCTTTAAAAGCTATACTATTTCTAGCCTGGTTGCTGCACTGGGAGTTGAGTTTTAATGAGTTTGAAGTACTTTCATACGTTTCTTTTCTTCTCCTTTCAAATAAATTAAGGCTGTATCAGGCTGCCACACTGAAAGCTAATCTGTCCAATTCCCCATCATGCTCTTCAAGTGGACCAGAGGAGTGACCTGGGAGACGATAAGGAAAATTAATATCTGTGCTACATCACTTAGATGCATGCATACATGCACACACACACACATATATGTATATATGAAGGTATCTCAGGAAAAGTGGTGGCCATTGGCCTGCACTAGAAACAAAATATTCTATGGTTAAAAAATTATGAAAACAATACACTGCAAATCTAATTTTTCAAGAATCTCTATCCAAGCTATCAAAATGAACAGGAAGCCTCACATCCCACAGCAAGGAAGAATAATGTCCTGATGTAACCTAGAAGCTGCAATGTCTTCCCCCGAAAAGCAATCTCTATTTCCCCTCCCTTTTTCTTCCTTATATGTAACCCTTTCCCACACTGTCCTGCCTCCTCTGTGCCTGGTCCTGGCCACTCCCTCGGGTTCTCCCTATTGGCCCCTGTACCCCAACTCTGCCCATGTACCGCCCCTGTGCCCTGAGACCACTGGCCTGTGTGCTCTCTCTGTCCCCCTGCCCCCATAGAGAAAATCCCAGACCAGTCTTTGCCTCTGGTCACCACGTGAATAAAGATCTCCTGAGGTCACCATGCAGAGACCATCTTCTCGCCTCCTTTGCCACTGCCGTGTTGCAGGAGCAGACGAAACCAGAGCTAGCCTATGGCTCCCCCAGCAGGGTAAAGCGCAGTGACCAGCCTTCAGAGGGAAGGTTAGGGCACAAGGGCACTGACCCAGGCTTGGGCAGTGATGCTCTCTGGCAATTCTGCATGTGGCCTGCCTGCCACCGCAGCAAGCCACCACAAACTGCAACAAATGGCGCACAACGTCCGGCATCTGCGAACAGCTGCCCTGGAGAGCGTCTCCTGCAGCCACTGCTGCAGGAAGAGAAGTCACTTTTAGGAAGCTATTTCCCCTGACGAGAAGCTCGCATTTCAGTGAGAAGACCAAAGGGGTGGTGGGTAGCCTTCTGAGGAAGGTCGCGCTTTCGAAAGAGGTCGGCCGAATGGCGATGGACCATCCCGAGTTTACTTGGATGCTCCGTGCTGGTAAGCCCTAGAAGGGAGCCTATTGGAAAGCCCCTGAGGGAGGGGAGCTGGTGGAGGCCTGGTAGGCCTGGTACGGGGGTCATTTTTTGTTTTTAGTTTAATCTTTTTGCCTCAGGTTGGGTGGAGAGTTAACAGTGGCTTTTTGTCGAAGTAAAGGGAGTCGCGCTTCATGTGAAAGTCTCGGCAAAGAAAAAACCCACCTCCTAACAAGAGAAGATCTAAGCTCTGTGCCTCCGTTTTGGGAGAAGATTTTATTTTAAGTTTAGCTGGTTTTTATAAGGCATGGGGATTCAGCAACTGTGTAGGGAGTTTTGTGTGCAAGGGATAAAGGGAATTAACCTTTGTCTTGTTCTGTTTTGTTATCTAGAAATGAAAAATCCTGGTTCTCTCCCTAACAACCACTTTTCCTCCCTCTCCTCTGTATTCCCCAACATGGTGCCTGCCACATGCAGGAAACACACACCCCTCCCCCCCCACAGCAGCTCATGTTCCCCCTCTGTCCCTCAGGAGAGAGCTGACTGTACGTTTTTCGGTCTCCTCTGTCCCCTTCCTGAGTTAGAACTGATCACTCCGGCTCGGGCTCTCTCCAAGCCCCCGTCCTGAATCCCCAAGCCTCAGCCAAACTGACTCCACGTGGCTGCAAGATGGCGCCTGCCATGTGCTCAGTGGCGCCATATTGCCTTCTCCTTCCCCTTCAAATGTTCCCGGGCACGCCGAAACCCCGCCCCCTGCATCGCCGGTGTTCCGGCGTCGGCTCCCTCCATGTCAGTGGGTGTTTCCCTTGGGGCGCGGGCCCCTCCCCTTGGGGAGTTCCCTTCGGCGTCGGCCCCTCCCCCACATCGGTGGGTGTTTCCCTTCGGGCGCGGGCTCCTCCCTCGGGGCGTTCCCCTTCGGGCGCAGGTCCCTCCCTTTCGGAGCACTCCCTCTCGACCACGAGCAGGCACGGACCAGCTGCGCCTCCGACTGCCCAGCACTGCCCGGGCGGGAGGCGGAGCCGCACCTCCAGCTGTCCGCGGCAGAACCAGTCCCGGCCAGCGCTGGCCATGTGGGGTGACGGCGGCCTCGCAGGGTGATGCCGGCCGTGCGGTGCTGGCAGCCGCGTAAACCCTTGAGGCCACGCCGGGGTCGCACCGAAACCGGCGAGACCCAACAGAGTCGCGGCGGGGCCGGGTCGGGCAGAAGCTGTGTGCCTCCTGGCGGGGCCGCACCGCATCCAGAGACTGCTCCCTCTGCTAAGCTAGAAAAGATTTCAGACGAAACCCCCCTCTGCCACAATCCTTGTCTCCAGCTTAGCAACCCCAACAGAGAAAAGAAGCTGCAAAGACTACTGCAGTGCGAGAACTCAGCTTACACCACTCTGAAGTCAGCACCAGCCAGCTGCCTCATCATTTTAAGTTAACCGTTCCCTCCGTTGTTATATTTCTTTGTAAACTGGGTTATAAGTGCTTTAGCATTTGTTTAAGTATTTAAAACAGTTTTCCTTTGTTAACAGCTTTATCTTAACTCCCTCTATCCATAGAAAAACCAACTTTGTTATTGCTTCAACCTGCTAAGCATTCATCTGTATAACTGTAACTATTCTGCACTATTTTGCCATTTTTCTGTCATATAAGAATTAGCTGTAAAAGTTTTTGGGAAAAACCCTTCCCTCTTCTATTTGTTAAGAAATGGGGAGATGATGTAACCCAGAAGCTGTAATCTCTTCCCCCGAAAAGCAATCTCTATTTCCCCACCCCTTTTCTTCCTTGTATGTAACCCTTTCCCACACTGTCGTGCCTCCCCTGCGCCTGGTCCTGGCCACTCCTTCGGGCTCTCCCTGTTGGTTCCTGTTCCCCAACTCTGCCCATGTACCACCCCTGTGCCCTGAGACCACTGGCCTGTGTGCTCTGTCTCTGCTCCCCCCCCCGCCCCCATAGAGAAAATTGCAGGCGAGTCTATGTCTCTGGTCTTTGCCTCTGGTCACCATGTGAATAAAGATCTCCTGAGGTCACCATGCAGAGACCATCTTCTCACCTCCTTTGCTGCCGCTGTGTTGCAGGACCAGACAAAAACAGAGCTAGCTAGCCTATGGCTCCCCCAGCAGGGGACAGTGCAGTGACCAGCCTTCAGAGAGGAGGCTGGGGCACCAAGGCGCTGACCCAGGCTTGGGTAGAGATGCTCTCTGGTAAACCTGCTTGTGGCCTGCCTGCCACTGCAGGCAAGCCACCACAAACTGCAACGATGTTCTACGTGTTTGTTACACACCCACCTCACTTGTGCCCAGTCACAGGTACTGGTGAGGGCCCAGCTGGTCAGAGGTCATGCTTTATTGCTACCTCAAAACATATAAAAATCAATTATGTGTCTTCCTGCAAGGCTTGAAGGAGCAGATTTCCCTGTGGCTAAGGCAGTCTTTTGGTTTAACAGAGTCTGGATTTCTCAGCCAGGAGGGAATTCAGGGCCCAGTGCAATGACAAGCCAAGGCCTTTGCAACTTAAAACTTTCAACACTGAGATTAAATGAGGTTTGTGTTTTATGCCAGACTTCCACTGACCCTCTAAGGCTCCATTCCAGCTGCTCTGGAGCCTTCAGGGAGGACCAAGACTGGGAAGCAGCAGTAAAGATATTAATATGAAAACTTCCGGTACAAATTTAAAGACAACATGGCTCCATTCTGCTTGGCTTATACAAGTTCAGGCAGAAATCCTCCACCACACTCCACCCATCATGGAATGGACATGAAAATAGTCAAGTGGACTGGGGGATTCCAAAAAACTGAAATTCTGTGCACTGTGGCTGAAAAGCCATGTGCTGTGACTGGCGATTGTAACAGCCTCAGTCTATTTCATTAAATGAAAATCTATACTTTAGATTTTGTAGGGTTTTTGTCCCCAAAATATAAGAGTTTGCTCATGTAAAGCAAAACTGAACAACAACAAAAAATTGATACTATCATAGCAAGGAGAAGGGCTTAGAATGACTAAGTAATTAATGCGGGGACCTTGATAAAAGTCAATTTGCCTTCAAGATCATGACTTACAATGTGCCCTGGGTCTGGATTAATAACCCACCAGCACATGGCTTGTTTGGCTCTTTAATTATTTATAATTTTTATTGCTTGTTGAGACAAAGCAAGTGGAATGAGATTAATAAAATTATTTTCTTACTTAACTTTTATTTAGTAAAAAATGTAAGTTCAGTGCAATCTCTGATAAATGGGAAGAGAACCCTCAGCTGTCCTCTCACCTGTTCAGGTGGAATTTTTCCCTCTAAGATAAAGAGGGACCCATCTGCTGGTCCTCAACTTGCAATATAAACAAGGGATCCAAATATCCTCACCAATCCCACATCCAGCACTAGAGTGGGCACAAGGCAGGACTACTGTGTTTTTCAGGTTACAGCTCTGCCCTGGCCGAAGCAGTTGGGATGGAAAAGAGAATCTGAGCATCTTTAGGTGGTACAATTTCATTTTAGAAAGCTGACCATCAAAAGCAGAAATGCCACTTGGAATTAAAGGAGCATTTCCTCAAAATATCACAAGTTCTTAGTCATGTGGAATTCTGTCTTCTAAACTCTGGGCTGAGCTAAATGGGTGCAGCTCTTCCTCTACAAAATCACCTGCACCACCACAGCAAATGTACCTCTAATCAAAAGTGACTTTACTTAGATTCCACTGTTATGATCCATAAAATGTCATACTTCTGAGATGTCAGCAAGGGAACATTTTCACATATTCTTATCTAGGAAATGTAATTTTTATCTCAGAAGTTATTGAAAAACTGTTTATTTTGAAATATACTTTGACATACTTCTGTGATTTAAAGACATATTGTGAAATAGCATTTTCAAGATCAGAAAAAACGTATAATACCTTTAGAAAGATCTGTTTACAGTTACTGGGTGGAAATTCAGGAATACCTAAATTAAAAATACACAAAAAGAAAAATAATTACTTAGTGCAATTACAAGCATCAAGCTGGGGTTTTTCTTCCATATCTCCGTCAAGTGCTAAATTTCATTGGTGAAATGACTTTGGTATCTCTGTGAAGGACATTGCTTCCTGCAAAAGCATCTACTAAGAGCTTTATTAATTGGAAGCAGAGTGCATTTCCGAAAAAAAAAAAAAACCAAACCAACCTACTTGGGCAATAAATATCTCATGTAATACACGCACATCAGCTCAAGTGAATTTGCATAGCTAGAAACAGCTGTTCGGAATACTGATAGATTCAAAGAATTTACTATTCACCATCACCTTCCTTTGAAATATTTGATTAACCTAGAAAAACACAAATTCAATCAGCCAAAGCCTGCAGAACCCATTCAGTGTAAGGATAGCATTTGTGCTATTAATAAGACTAATTGCTATCAATCAATTTGTTTCACTAGCAGTGGAGGTGAAAAACTTGGAGCAAAGTAAGGCCTTGCCTTCCAGGGCGTTTCATTGGTACATGCTGATACTCCAATTCACCCAGCAGTTTCAACAGGATGATTCACTATTACGAAAAGAAAAAAAAAAGAAAAAGTCTTGCAGGTATTTGGCCTTAAACATTCTCATCTGGGAAAAGTGCCTTTGCATGCAGTAGCAAGTATTTGAAGCCTAATCGGAAGAGGTATTTTAATTTCATTGTTCAAGGTAAAGACATTAAATACAGTCCTCCTGAGGGTCTGGAATTGTCACTGGCAAAGGCTGCTTGAAGACTTGAGGCCTGGAAATGCAAAGGGCTTGAGTCTGTCTTCCTAAACCATCCTCCACCACATCAGCCACAGCACAAACCATCCCCGTCTGTGCTGCCACCCTGTGCATATCCCATCCTGCCAGGCCTCCTAGGACTCACAAGGTTGTTCTGCATCCCTTCTTCTGAACTTGGTGCTGACAATACTCCTTTTAAGACAAATATTATCCTGCTTAGTCTTTCCATATTTCATTGTGGCCGGCACTGTAACCACAGCATCCAGTGGCAAATGAACTTGTGTGTACACAGAGTAGATGCAGCACCTAAAGCAGATTTATATCTTCCCTTGATATTATAACCCTAACGAGTTTAGTACTCAAGAGCTGCAGGCTTCCCAGTGGCATCTTTATGAAGCCCAACTGACTCTCCACCAAAATTTATGTCTGCTTCAGCATGTTCCCCAAACCACAATCATAGACACAATAAATTTAAAGGCTCCTTTATATGACACAGACACTTTTCAATGCTTCCTCTGCATGACACAGAAGGGACAGGACTCCTTTTATTTGGCAAAACTCTTTCTTGGTACTCACAAATATTTTGTAGTTTGCAAAAATACAAATATTAAGGAGAAGAGAACCAGAAAACCAATTTATTGGCTTAATTCTCTCTGAGCCAGAAGCACGGCCACATGTTTTCACCAACGATTTCTCACCTCAGTTTCTTCTGTTCATTCAAAACCCAGCAGTGAAATTTATACACAATACTGTCAATATGGAATGGTGTCCCATGGTAAAGTCCAAATGGCTCCTCCAAATTCACAAGCAAGGGTGAGTGTGGTCCACTACACATGTTTTCACCTTGACCTTTAAAGAAGTGACCTCCATTTGAGCAAATAATCTGAAGACCTTCATAAAGCCTGACCAGCCAATGTGTTTTCACCTGAGACAACTTCAGAAGAGGAATATATCACATTGCTGAAGTTTAAGTTGAAGGAAGGTTTTAGCTGTAAACATAGCTGTTCAAAAGATAAATGTTTAAACAGAATCTTCATGTCAGAGTCTATAAAATATAATATTCACCACTTGGTTGCAAGCCAGTGGGAAATTTTAACAGAGAATACACTACTTCTTTTCAGATATTTAAAGTGAATTAACAATGACAGTAATGTAATTTTCTTGGCACAACTCTTCTTCATTTCTTTTCAGCTGTCTCCTGCTAGAATCTTTAGAGAAGTATAAACTGTTTTCAATAAATCCATCAGAAAAAAGCCCCTGCACTTTGCTATTATGTATTTCTCAGGTGTTCACAGAAGTGCAGGAGAAAGAATATTTGCATTTCTGCTTAAATGTTCTGCTTATACAGAACTGTAGATGGGAAATGACAACATACTTGTGGGACCATAAATATTTGCCTTTACTAAGCTGAAAAGTTGGTTTTGGACTGTTATTGCAGTTGCAGCACAGGCGGCGAGGAAAAAAATAGAGGTCCGAGTCAGTGCTCAGGTTAAGGGAAATGATATCTCACTTTATTTAATTACAGGTAGGCCTTATATAATCCTTGCATTGGTCTATGGCAAGGATCATTGGTCCCTGGTCCAACCACCTCTCAAGTGATTGGCCAGACCCCACACCACCTGTTAGACTCCTAATAAGACACAGCTGCAAGATGTTTAGAAAAGCATCTTGCTTGTTTATATTGAAACCAAGGACTTTCACCGAATACTTGCAAAATGCTGGATTTTTCTCTGCCAGCAGCTTTTCAGCATCCACAGACTGTGACCTGTTTCAGGCAACTTGTGCAGGAAAACTACATAAGACTCTTGTGAGGAGGGAAGCCACTGAAGAACCAGTCTGATACAAAGCTTAATTAAAAAGTCTTGCAAGTTCACATCTAGTGAAGGAACTACTTCAAGAACCCTTTCCAGAATTCTACTTGCTTAACCTAACAGTGAGTCTATGCTGTAACTAACTTCTTTTGAAAATACCTCTCATTGCCTAAAATCATTGTTTTATATGTGAAAAACTGTAAAATAAACTTGAGAAGTCTCAACCACTGAGGCCAACAAAATTCTTTTCTTTAGATTCATTTAGGTTGGGAGGGTCTTTCTTCGAAAGCTTGATGAAAACACCTCTGAATTCAATTCTTGTCTTCGACTTCACTTTAGTAGTCCTTAAAAGATATACCCAGAGCATACTTGATTCAGAGCTATAAATCATAGATGTCATAGATGAAGCTGAGCTACAGCTTTCAGAGTCCACTGTATTGAATGGAGATTTATGCTGTTGGGAAAAGACCTCAAAAAAATTTGGGCTTTGGGCTCCCTCTTCTCCAGCTCCTGCTGTCTGCCGCTGAAGATCCTGGTCAAGAGCCAGCCCATTCCTGCAATTCCACCTAATGTCACTCACTCCCTCTCTGAAATGTCTTTTCCAACAGCACCACCCCCATTATTTACTGCAGAGCACTGGCTGTTTAAAATACAGGGGTCCTGTAGGAATTTCTGATGTTTTTACCTGCTTGTGTCAAGACATTCATGCTACAAACCTGTGGATCTTTGGGGAACCTTATGGTCTCACAACGCCTGACTGCATCCTTAATTCCACAACTCTGTTCCTAGCAATACTTATTAATACAGATCACATCATGTGTGGTAGAGTACAAGGCAATGGAATTAAGTCTCTTGAAAGCAACCTGACTTCCAGGGCTGTCTGCCAAGAAACCTAATTGCTATAACCAATCATTTGCAGAAAACACAGAAAACCAGCTTGCTGGTAGAAACTGTGCTGGTCCATTGGAGGAGGAGGAGAGAAATCAAAGCAAGACAGTTTAGGTGAAGCTATTAAATAAAATGAAAATAATATTGGTAGGTTTTGTAATATTTTTGTCTTAAATAATAAAATTTATTACTACATTCTCCAGAGAGGTTGTCTGTTTTACTAACATCTCCATTTTTCATGCCAGGGTTAGAGTTGACACAGCAGGAAGAAAGATGACTTTCTGGGAAGGATGATTTTTTTATCTCTTACTTTTGAGAAGAGTTGTGGGAAAGCTATCTCATGAAAATAACGCATTCTGGCATAGATACTCACAAGAAGGCAGCCTCAGAGTTGCACTGCAAAAATCGAAGGAATCACGTGGAACTACTTCTTATTTTCTTACATTATTATTATCTAGTATTGGACAAAATTTGCTTCAAGGAAAGTGTAGTCCATCCCAATAATGGGGGGGGGAATTGTTCGCCAGGGTTTTTCCTGTTTGTTTTTCAAATCTCTTCTTCAGGCAACATCTGGAAGTGGCATGAAGCAGCTGATGTTGCTTTTCAGAAATCATATCCAGGGCTGGTTCATTTTCTTTGGAGGTTCAGCAGTGCTTGGACTCTACAGGCAACAGCTCAACCTTTACCAGGTTTCTGTTCTGGCTAAAAAGCTTCATAATTCACTGAAATAAAAGAGCAGGGATAGCAGTTCATGGTATTCCTGGATACATCTGTCTAAAGATAAGCTGCTCTCAGAGGTGTATCCTGTATTTTGCTACTGAGATATGGTACCAATTAAGATACAAGTGCAGCTATTTAAAAAACTTTCCTGTCCTCTCTGAATTATTGTATAAATAAATTTTCCATACCCTCCCTTAAAATAACTCAATTAATAATAATTAATAATAATTATCAACAAATGCATTAACCATTCCATAATTAATAGTTCCAAATGCCCATATTTTCCTTTATGCAAATAAACAGCTATGTCAACAAAGTGCTAGCAGAGGGTGCTCTATTAAAGAAAGACAACATTAGGGGAGTTTCAGCTTTGTTTTTCCCTTCTTCCCTCAGCAGCCTCCATTAATATAATAAAAATCTCATTATAAAATCATTAGTGTAAATGCAAATAAAGTTTTACATTGTTAATGTCCTCACCAGGTCTTTAATCACTTGCCAAGTCATGCTGCATTAAGTATAACATTGATTACGCATGATAAAAGGGGATGACATAGGAGATGCAGCATTACCTTAGACTGAACTATTCATAGGACAGAATCGGCTTTGTGTTCAAAACTATTTTTGTGTTGTTCATGTGCTACAATTTTAAAAGCCCTAACTAAAAATACTACGCTGAACTGTGGATTTCAGCCCTACACTTCCTGATCTCTCACTGCCCTTTCCATGTTACCCTGATCCAGCTCAATCCTCATCCCTTATCCCTGCACCAACTAATCAGGGAGAAATGATGAAACCTCCATTCAGGAATTCAGATAAAACAATGCAGCATAAAGCTACTGAATGCATTTCCATCACAATGTTTCTCCTGCAGCTACCCTGCATTTTGCTTTTTATCTGGGAATCATTAATGAGATATTGGGTCTAGTCACCATGAGACATCAAGACAGAACTGCTCTTACCAACCACCAAATTAAAAGAAGCAGGTTCTGCACAGCATAGACAAGTCCCTCTGATGTAAGGCAATAGAGAGAGACAATGTTGCAGCCATATTTTCAGTTTTAAGTCCTAGATATTGCTACTGAAAAAATGCATGCTTCTGCGTTGAATTATTACTGTACTACTTTTAAAAGAACTGCTGTGTACATTGTAAATGTGTGAACATGGTATGACTGGAGTGCAGAAGAAGGTCTTGATCTGGTATCTCATTTTTCCTTGGTTCTGACATACTCAAAGCTGGTTTTGTTCTTCCAGAAGAAAATAATGAGGACTATTCTAATTAATTACTCCAAGAAGAAAGGGGGCTGATTGCACTAGTGATCATAAACGTTTCAGAGAGACATGTAAAGTAGGATGCCAGATACAATGGGAAAGGTGAAAATAGCTCTTCCAGATTTGAGAAGAGTATACTTTAATGAAAGAAGTTCATAACTCCTCATCTAAAACTGTGAAAGTAATTTGTCATAATTCCCCCAAAAAATCAAAGGAACAAAAAAATTTGGGACAGAGAGTTTGAATAAACCAGCATAAAAAATGGAAAATGGGTTTCTTGACTTCTGATACTCACCATCTGTTAAACCCACAGCTAAGTGCCTATCTCCAGTTAACCTGGATCCAATCATGGAATGACAGCCTACAGCCATGGTTAGTCTATCAGCAACCCATGTGACAAGTGTGTCTAGCCCTGCTGATGCTTTATGTGACCAAGAATTACATGCTACTTAATGGCAGCTGAAAGTTAAAGAAGAAAATCAATTCCCCTAGGAAACTCCTTATAAATCATTTTTAAGGAGAAACACTATTAAAGTTACCAGTCAAGTATCTGAATGCCAGGCAATGCCAAAATTGAGGTTGTCTGTGCAACTTGAATTCAGCCTTTCAGAGACTTTCCTGTGTGCATGATGATACAGCCTTTAATTACAAAGAGGAACATCCAAATGAGTTCTGCCAAGAGGCACGTCAGTCTTCTGAAGTGAGATCAAGGAAATTATCTCCTTTTCATCTTGACGCATTGTGTGATGCAGTCATTGTTAGCATATTGTAGCTGCTGTTTCCAAAGGGGCTTCCCAGGTTTACAGCTTAGAGAAGCACTGAATACATGAGGCTTTCAAGTTAGTGAAGGAACGACAATGAATTCTCTCAACATCTGGTGAGTGTATTGGGAATAGAGGAGGGGAGAGAGAAAAAGAAGTAAGAAAATGAAAAGAAAAAAAAAGGAAAAATGTCCAGCTAAACTGAAATGACTGCACTGAGGAAAAATTTTCCTTCCAATTCCAGGATTTCCAGTCTGAGACTTTACCCTTCTGCTCAGGTCAGTAACCTCCAAAAGATTTGACAAGAAAGCAGGTAGTGCAGTGGCTGCACACAACAATATACCCACCTTATTTATAAAATGCTATATTAGAGGCTCTGGTGATCAGAGGGATAGCTCAGAATTATTTGTGTCTAACTGGACTTGGACTCTATACTTACCTTGCACGGATTATTTGGGGTTTACCTGTATCATGCAAAACAGCACTTAGGAGGCTTTGAGCTGGCCGGAAATGAGCCAGCACCAGAAGGGAAGGCAATGCAGCAGCAGCAGCTTGATTTGGGTGTTCTGCCATGCTAAGGGAGCTCTACTGCAGCTGGGGCTTGAAGCATGAAGAAGGCAGCTCAATCAGAGCCAACTCAGGTGTCTTTACACCACAGTGGATCACATAGTCAAACACATGCTGAAAGTGCAGCTACATTCAGTGCCAGCTGCTGGAGTTATTCAGCTAGTCCTTCATAGCCCTTTCCTTTTCCTCTCCTCTGCCCCTGTGCTCCTCACCCTTCCTGTCCCAGCAGAATCATCCTTGCCCTGGGACCAGGCTGCTGAGCCCATGGAATTCTGAGCTCCTGCTGGAGCCAGGATAATCTCTGGCAGCAGCAGCACCTTCAGAGGAGCTGGAGGTGGCTGTTCCAAAAAGGGGACGAAGGCATTTCACTATCCCCAGAGAAGTATCAGTGGGGACAGGGAGTCAGGAGTAATCTGCTGGAGCAGGGGATGCCAAGACAAAAGAAGGAATACACATCAAGGAAAAGAAACAAGCATTCAGTGGTTTTAAAGTGCCTTCTTTTATTTCCATTATGAGCAGCAAAGTATTTAGGGATCACCTGTCCAACTGTTGCGCATGGAGCTTTAGGGATGAACTAGGTTTGTTGCTGTGGGGGTGGCTGGGAAAGCCCAGAGATAGAAATGAGATAACTTGGCGGAGATGTTGCCCACTGGATAGAGCGATTGCAGGAGGGTCACTTGTATGTCCTAAGAAATAGTGCCATTTAATTGTTGGAAGATTAATACTTAAGCTTCATACTCAAGTGGCATTTCCTAAGGCCATGGTTGAGGCTTATGCATTTTCTTCTTCCCTTCCTGTGAGAAGTGCCACAGATTCAATTCAAGGTGGAAGTTCAGAGTGAGCCCAGGCTCAAAAGATCTCAGAGTAGCCAGGGCTGCTGTAAAGTCACAACTGTGGAAACCAGAGGCAAAGCAAAAGGATGAAGAAAGGGGTTTGGTTTTTTGTGCTTTTTAGTTTTAAATTCTTAGGCAAAGAAAACTTGGTATTACCCTGTGATTCACCAATCACTTTTGGAAGTTCTTCAGCTTCAGGCTTCTCCAAAAACTCTTAAAAACTACATTCTGCACAGTGCAGTGTTCCTACCTCCTGGAATTAAATCCTATTAAATCCATCTTGTTCGGGCAGTCTATTTTGCACCAATTATGCTGCCAAGTCACAGGCCTTGTCACAAAAATAAAAAGCTCTTTCCTTTTTCAATAGAATAGCTAGAAGTAAAGTGGAATTAACACATGATACTGCCTTCCTATTAATTCTCACTGTCTCATACTTTTTCTTTCAAAGCTGTTTGCATGGGAATAAAGGATATATTTACAGTGCCAGTCTTGTTAAGCAGTTTAATACTCAGCTGATATTCAAGGAAAGATCTGGCAAGAGAACAAGACAGAGCAGCAGGGCCCACACTGGCAATTTGAGTCTTATTTTCAAATTTCAGCAAAAACCTGGTGGTAACCAAGAAAAATTGTAACCTGTAATGAAAGAGATTTTACTCTTAACACAGCCGTATGGGTGTTTTGGCAGCACATGTATTGGCAAATGCACACACTTACTTGGGCACTGATTATCTGAGTGAGAACAGCAAAAGGACAAGATTCAATTCAACAGCCTGCCCAGCCCCCTGCTGCTGTGGTATTGCCTGGGTGGTTGGAGGTGTTACATGAGGAGCTGGATTTGTATAATTCATTTTTACTGACCCAGGAAGTCTCCAGATCAAAGGGGCAGGGTAGGTGTTGGTTTAAATTATTTGTTTGAGCAAAGAGACACTGCTAGACGAAACCAAATACATGTCCAGGTTCAAGCCAAATTTGGTTTTTTTAGATGTCCTACCACTACTTGGGTCAGTTTGGCACATGGGCAGAGCAGGTCCATAATCAACAAAATAGAAGGTGTCTGTCTCTAGAGAATGGAACAATTCAGTCTTGCCAGCAAGAAATCATCTCCACATAACATCACCCAGCAGAAATACATACTTGTTCTGCTTATACTGTGTGTTTTCTCTTTGAAGAGCATAAGAAAGGCTGCAAGAATGCTTCCCTCTGTCGGGGCGAGGGGAAAGCAAGACCGACTCAATGTGAGTGATAAAATGCTTCCAACTTTATTCTCGCAGCGACCGCTTTATATACATGCTCATATTCATTATGCATAACAAGCCTGAAGATTACATTGGCATGCCTCAACCCCCCTTGCAGCTGGCAGTCTAAGGTCCTTCTTTATTTCTTCTACTACAACTCCCTCCCAGGGACTTTTTTTCAGTACTTTCCCAGAGCTCCAAGGCTACTTTGCTTTTGTTATTAGTATTTGCAAGTTAGCATGTTTCAGCATGGGCTCTGCTTGTACAAGGCCTCCATCGACCCGTGGCCGCCGTTGGCCAGCCATTCCTCAACATCCCTCCATTCTCTATGTTGGCTGACTGCGGACAAACATGCACCCAGCATCCTTTTGAACCACAGAACTCTGGAAAGGTTTGTTGTCTCTGGAGACACTATCTTCTTTTTTCATGATAAAGCTCTGTGCTACCAGTCTCTTCCAGCCTGAGCCTACAAATCCCTCACTGTGTATTTAACTGAGCAGAGTATGATATTGCTGGTCAGCAGAGTGCTTTCCAGCCAGAGCCATCAAACAGCTGCTTGAGGAGCTCCCAGCAGCCTCATCCTTAACACTCTACATCAGCATCAGAGGAAGGCACATGAGGTGCCAGGCTCACAATTTAATGTGATGGAAATTACAACAGAGGCTATTCTGACCCACATTCCTCATTCCAGGGAGTGCACCTGAATGTTTAATTGTTATCTGCTGTTCTCATTAGTACTGCTGTGCCAGAGAACAGGGCACTGTCATGGGAAGTGTGATGGATCCTGAGTATCTGAGTGGAAAACACTCTTTCCTTGTCACACTCCACCTCAGCAGCAGAAAAGCGAGAACCTTTCCAGGGCCTGAATTGCCAGGAGGAGGAGAGAGGACATAATCTCCTCAAATTCACTGGGATTTCATGTGCTGTGTACTGAAGCATCAGAGCAAAGAGGCTTCACATGGGTCACACAGGGCACACATTTGTGCCCGCAGCCCTACCCAGTGTTAAATGTGGCTCCATCAGGGAGCACCTGGACCTACACATTTTCTAACAGGAATCACCACTAAATCTATTTTTTAGTGTACTCTCATCCTCCCTGCTCTCTCACTGAGGTTCCCCCTCCAAACCAAGCAGGCACTGAAGCAAATCACACACTGGCCATGTCTTTCCCCCCAGCATGTTGCTGGACCTGACAACAGAGGCTCGTTTGGGAACAAGTCTCAAATGCAATCAGCTCATCATTTCAGAGAAAATAATGCTTCAGAGAGGAGGACAGGCTCAGCCTCTAAATGTCACAAGTTACTTTTAGCAATGACTAACAGAAAGCAGTTTGCATTATTAACCCGATCTCATCACCCAGTAGTGTCTGCTGTGAGCTCTGGTGGAACCAGGCATCAAATGAGAGTTTTATCACGTAATCCACCTAAGCCATATATGCAAAAGCTAATCCAGATATGCATAAGATCAAATGTTAGAACATACTAAATATACATGCGCTGCTTTCAGACATGCAACAGAAACATTGACCTGATTCATCAGGACTATCTAAGTTTCCTACATGAAGAGGTTCCAAAACCTTAAAAAGATACTTCTATTCCTTATTAAAAATTCCTTGTCTTTATGAAGGTGTATTACATGGAGGGTGTTCGTGGACTTCATTTATTTCACTTACCCAAGGAAGATTTATTAAAACAGGAAGAGACTTAAGAATATATGAAAATATTGAGCTATGTAGGAGTGTGGCAAAACTACCCTCCCCGATTCCTCCTTTTTGAAAGGCTATATTCTAAATTTCTAATTATTATTTTTAACTACACAAAATAAAGGGGACTTCTACCAGCCCCACTTCTTTATTCCCTTCCTGCTAATAGCTGTCATTGAGTCCAGTGGCTGAAAGGCTTCAGGAAGCCATAATCAAAGAAAATATTTTTATAAAAGAAGAAAGATGAACATGGAATTTGGATTGTATGAGTCTGAAGGGTGCCATTATGAGCCTCCTACCTCTTAAATCACTACATTTTTGTTTAGCTGGTTTAACATACATTCTTCCCTAAAATACCTTGAAAAAAATAAAGAAAAAGAAAAAAAAAATGAAAGAAAATAAAACCAGCCTAAACAGTAACAGCATTATCGCATTTCTTTTTCAAAGTTGCAGTTCAAAGAAATTTATCTATTTGAGGATAGAAAGGGAGACAAAGCTCATTTTTCAATTATTTGGGTTGGCAACACCCTACCTGTTCAAAACACATCCAGGCACACTCAAACCTGCTGTACCCTGTCCTGATCTCTCCTGTAGCTGCTGACAGGTGACTGACAGAAATGAAAGGGCACATTAAATATTGAAGTTTCCCACTCCTGTTTCTAATACTGAGGTTTCTACTTGTACCCTGCACCTGACAGGGAAGTCATACCCTTATGAAAGAATAATGTGCCTAAGTTTGTATCACAGAACTTCCAAGTGGCATGGCCGGGTGCATCCCAATGAAGTTCAGTTTGGCAGTCCCAAATTCAGAACTCAAGTCTTCCGTAAGCCTGCTCCCTTTATGTTCAATCCTATGTGATGGTATGGAGTGTTCTGCAATTATTTCCTAGTCCAGACATTTTTCTAATACACAAGAGGATTAATTTTCATTGATAAACCCCTAAAATATGACCTGCCCATACCACTGTGTGTAAACGACACAATTAACATTTTGCTGTTACTGTGATTGAGCTGAAGTCCTCTGATTGGGGCTGGTGCTCCCAAAACAATATTCTTCGTATCAAATTAGTAAGAAAGCTGTACCTTGCCCAGAGCAAGAGGGAAAAAAAAACCCGACAAACAAAAACCTGGGCTGTTCAAAGGGGATCCACAAGTCTCTGCCTCAGTTTTTTCCTGGCTGGCATTTAAACAGCAGAAAAATAACATTAACATTTCCATGGGCGACTATATGCCCCCCCAATTTAAACATGATTTAGTTTTTAAAGTGAAACTCTGCAGCTTATTGTGTGTGGTAACTTTTAGTGCAAAAAAGGTCAGAAAAAGCATCAGCGGTGGTTCTTAAGTCCCAATCAAATGTAAAAGCTCTCAGTTCCCAAGTCTGAAAGTGCAATGATGTTTTCCTCTCTCTGTGGTTGCCAGAATAACATCAGTATCCATTATTCACTGGAAACTCGCCTAGTCTGCAACACCACTTAAGATGCACATCCCTAATGAAGGATTCCTCAAGCTTTGTTCAATTCCAGCCTCTGCTTGTTTTAGCCACTGGAAATCTGCTCATGTGCCTGCAAACCACTGATCTCAACCTCTGACCACAACCAACCATGGAGAAAACCAAAACCTTTCCCAGTTTATTTTGGCTGAAGGCAGGACTGGGAATCCAGGGCAGTCCCTGCATGCTGACACACTTGTGGCATTAACAACTTAATCATTTCACATGCCTGAGAATGGCTTCTTGTCAATATTCAAAACTAGGGTCAGATGGATACAGAACACAGTAACTAATAAAATTTCACATTTCCCCATATTCTTCTGGTGATTTCACAGGCAGAAGGACTCAGTGTTGCATCAGGAAGGCACAGTCAGCTCGGAGTCAAGGCCAGTGGCATTAGGAGGACATGTAGGACATCCCAGGGAACATAGACTAAGGGATCAGCTGCTTGGAGAGGTGTTTTCACCCTAAAATGAGGCAATCTGCGGCTGGTTCCTGTACTACAGTAGTACAACAAGACTGTGATCTTTAAATATGTATTTATATTTAAAATCCTTTCAGGTTTCTCAATAAAAAGTTCCTCTTCAAAGCTATTTTGTTAGAAAGACGCTTCCTGCAGCAGGTGAGTGTTTCAAGGCAACTTCCCTTCAGGACAAAAATAAGAGCATTTAGTAAAGATGAAAATGTTTCAATTTGGTTTTTTCTGAGCAAGGAGTTTCTCCTTTACTTCAGGTAGCTCTGTTCAGCTATTTCTTCTACGGTACAGCTGTACTGCTGATGTTAAATATTGCAACGGACCTTAAATTATTTAGTTTTGTTTTATAGGTGATTGGAGATTCTTTGCTTTCATTCCCATTTGGATATTTTTTCTTTTTTTAACACAATATCCCAGAAAGTGTTGATGCTGGCCCTTTCTAATATTCCCACTACTGTCTCTGGGTAGGAAGGGAGGACCAGGAAGTAGCACTTCAAAAAGCCACAAGTTCCCTACAGAACTGCTTCTGTTACTTTACATCATTCCTAGCTGAATAACCCTGTTTCTCTCAAATAGGTACTTTGTGTTTGCTCTGACCTCCTACAACCGTAGGATAATCTGAGGGAAAAAAAAAGAAAGAAAAAAAGAGAAAACACAAGACAAAAATAGTGGGGAAAAAAGTGAGATGTGAGCTCTAACCTCAGCAAAGTCCCCCCTCTGAATTCAGGATTACAGCACACTGCCTGCTTTAAATATTTCACTTGCAGGCAGCACAGAGAGGGACATCAAAGCACTTTGAATTATTTCTTCTGAGGTGATGTATCAGAACAAGACAACAATGACTTTAAAAGGAACAGTTTATCTCTACAAAGTATTAAACTTTTGAAACATTTTCCCCTCTAGAGAAAAGCCTTTTAAATCACAGTACACTGAGTCACTGGATTAAACCCTGCGACCCCACGCTACCACCACAGCTGATGAGCAGCTCCTCTTCCAGGGGAGTTATTCACACACTGTAATGGGTGAAAGGGCAATCCACAGCAGCAAGACTCTCTTATGCCTTCAAAAGAATTTATTTCTTGAGCAAAAATTGCGTGATATGGGGTCACTAAAATTTGAAGGGATGGGATGAGGCCGAGAAGAAAGGGGAAAGAACATGAGCAAGAACAGAGAAGAGGGGAGATGATGTGACTGTCTCAGAAAATGTCCCTGTCCTGTATTTTACCACAGCGTGTCTGTAACACAGCTGCAAAAGTCCTGCTGGCAGGCACTCGTGGAAATAAAACCTGATTGCTTGAGCATACAGAGAGAGGAAACAGAGTCACAAGTTGCCAGGGTCACCAGAGCAGCTCCAGTGCAAGCAAATACTTAAGATCAATATGTCAGATTTTATTGCTGATTTGTTTTGTGTGTGTGTTTGGCTTGGGTTTTTTTTTTCCACCTTCCCTCAGGATTTGACTGCCTCTGTCAAAAGCACCCCCATCTCCCCCCCACCCCCCCCATGCCAAATTAGGGCTGTGAACAAAACAGCACATCCAGATCCATTATTAAGTTAAATGTCGTATTTCAATACATGGAGTGAAACTGAAACAACTCTTACAAGAATCAATAGATTGAATATCACTTTTCCCCCCTTTCCCCCTTCAACCCAGTATGGAACACTGAGTATTGCAAAAACATATTTTTATTTTCAGAAACACTTCCAGTGAAATAAGCATGTAAATAGCAGATCCAGGGCTAAACCTGAATATTTAAGTTTGCTAGCTCCCCAGCTAGCACAGTCCAAGCCAGCAGTAGAAAAAGCTTCCATGACCAAACCCCCTTCACAGCCCTCCTTTGAGTTAGAGCACATCTGCTTTACTCAGTACCACAAGATCCAACACATAAAAAACTCTATTTCAGATCTCATCCATGAAGGCCAAACAAGTGGGGTTACATGTACTTCTTTTGTTTATAGCAAGCTACAATGGAAAGGTTTCCACAGAGTCAGTACTGAACGTCATTTCATTTTACTCATTCTCATTTTGGAGTATAAAATGAAATTAGCACAGCTCCATCTTCCAAACATAAAATTGTGTTGATATCTGAAAAGCAGCCTGATTTGTAAATATCTATTATGCACCACTTGTGCATAAGCGAGGATGCAATTAGGCAAATTCATTCTGCATTTGTGCTCTTTGGTTGCCAGAAATCTTTACCATGGGAGCAGAAGCTGCCCCAGCTCAAAGGGAGCCTGAGCTAAAGTTTGAGCCCAGCTGTGTCACCGCCAGCCCCTTCCCTCCTGCATTCCTATAGGATTTTATCTCAAACAAAATTCCAGATATGGCCAGGTCCAGAGAAGTTGCTGCAATTTCTCGTCTCCAAAACCATCATTAAATACAATTTTTGAAAACCAAGAAGGAAAAGATTAAAAGGTAGATTGATTTTCAAGGTAATTCAAAGCACAAAACACTGAGCTTGGTTAATGTTTTCACACAAATATTATGGGAAACATGGTTTTCTGTTTAATGAAGGATGAACCAATCTGGCTGAATGCCTGGCTTCAGCCTGCTGCTGAATGTACTTCAAGCTACATTTCAAACCTCTTCATTTCACGACAGCCCTTCCTATCAATGGGACAATTTCTGTGAAAAAACCAATGTCTTGCAGGAGGCAGCTGCTTGGAAATGGAGCACCACAGACCCAAGTCTGACTCCCAGCTTCCTTTATGTTCTGCAGCCATGCAAGTTTTAAGTCAGTCAGAAACCTAATTCATTCCAGTGCAACCTGCTCTGGCTACCCAAATGTCAATTTAAATTGGATTTATACTGGTTTGGGCTGCTCCTGCCAATTACCTCCAAAAGCCACATGGACACGAGCAACGCATTTCCGGAGAAGCACATGTGTGTAAGGGGGAGGTGGAAAGGAGGGTTTATTGGGTGGGTAGCACTGACTCACACAGAGCTGGAGACTGTTTTGGGTCTTATATGGGGGAACAGCAGCTCCTCTTGTCAGTCTGGAAGCCTCTGAGGGTGGCTCAGGAGTTGAAGGGTATCAGGTCTGTACTCATGTACCTCTGCATGTCCCAAATTAGGATTTAACACTTAGTGTAGCTGGACATCTGCTCTTCAAAATGAGCAGCACTGTTTTGCAGATGAAGCACTAACAAAACCTGATCTCATGCAGTCATTAAGGCTAAAAGCCAAGTTATCGCAACTGGAAATAAAGGCCTTTACATTATTCATGCAAGCCTTTAAAATGCCAGATATGCCACTAATTATAACAGCCAAGTACCAAAAGTGACTGTTAAAATAGAAAAGTAACTCTTGTACTTAATTGAAACTTTACCATGATGCTTAACTTCTCTGAGTTACTCTTCACCGAGAAATGAAACAGCCTAAATGGCTTCACTTTTGTGTGTAACTAATCTTGGATCTTTTCCACTTCCTAATTCACATGCACTTGCTGTAGGTTACAGTGTTTGATTTTTGTATAGGAGAGCTCTCTCTCTCATTTGGGAGAGGAAGAAAGCTCCTAGTGCAAATAATGACACTGGAATTACCGAGCTGTTGGTGTTTGATTTCACAAATGCTAACTTTTTAAACAAAGAGTTTTTTGTCAAAATTGACCACATAGTTTGTCCTTTAAAAGAAAGAGAATGCAAATTAATTAAATATTGCAAGCTCCTGGATACATTAAAACATTTTTTTGCTGGAGGCAGACTAGAAGATTAGGAAAGCAGGGATGTCACAAGACTTATTCAAAGAAAGTTTAAGTATGTACCTCTTAGTTAAATAATAGTATCTCCAACAGTAAAATTCTTGTGTGTTAATTTGAGGGAAGCTCAGGGTTGTTTTTTTTTTATTTTAACACGTATCCAAAAATTCCCAGTGCTGGCAGATATTCCAGACATTCTAGTTCAGCATTTTTAATGTTTTGAATTATGCAGAGAGACACAATATCTTTTATTATAAGAGGCATTAAAATGCAGCAATTAACAACAAACTGCTTGATTTGCAAGTTTGATGCTTTCGTTTGAAAGTGGACCCAGTTAATTAAAACACTATTCTATTGCAATAACATTTTAAACATAAATATATGGTCATCCCACACAACAGTTCACACTGGGCACCACAAATTAATTCTGGCAGCAGCACTGATGCCCAAATTCTCATTTTTCACTGTCACATGTGTGACAACAACCCTGGAAAACACTGAGGCGTGGATCTGAATATGGGTTTATGTACCACAGAGGTACAGACCTTCTGACCCAATTTAAAGCTCAGATCAAGCAGTACCATGCAATACTCAATAGCAAGCGATACTCAAGCTCCACACAGCTTTATTTGGTAAGGAACAGCATTAAGAAATAAAAATTTAGCTTATGCAGTTTGTACAGTGCCACAGCTAAACCCCAGAGGAACAGGAGCCTGTCAACACTTCACCCTCAGCCACTCTGAGAAATGATGTGAAGCATCTCCCTGCTCCAAATTCTCTGTCCAGGGCTGAATTGTATCTTGGCCAGATCCAGCTTAGGATCCTAGTTTGCACATAACTAAAGAAGCTGCTCTGGAAAATACAGAGAACCTAAGAGCAGCATCCACTCACTCTGATGAGCAGGGTTTGTCCCAGATAAGTAGAATTTTCAGTAGCGACGCTGCTGGGGCTGCCTGATGCCGCAGTGTCTCAGGCAATGCTGCAGCTCACAGACAGCTGGCTCCCACTCGAGGAGCAAGCCCCCAGAAGGGATGTTAAAAGCAGCACCGGCAGAGATGAAGGGGAGAGAGGGGTCTCCTGTGTGGGTTCCAATGGGTTTTATTGCGCTGGAGGGTCCAGGGACAGAAGACAAAGACAATGCAAGGGTCCAGGGTTTTATACTGAGGGGAAAATGGGAGGAGAAAAAGGGAACAGCCAACGGTAAGGGACCAAGGGGCAGGAGCCAACAGAGATCCCAACCAATAGGGATAACTTGGAGGAGGGAATAACGTACAACAGCTAATGGGACATCAAGTACAGAAGAAAATTCTAGAACTAATACATATTCATCTAGGAAAAATACATAAACGTGAACTAATACATAGAACTGGGAGTGAACTGCAAAAACCAATGAACAGAGAGCCGCATTGTCCCGGCAGCGGCGGCCCCACTCCCGCCACCGCTGCCATCCCCTCACCGGGACCACCCCACCGCCGCCACAGCTTGCCCCTGCTGCTGCCACCCACTGCCACTGGCACCCCAGAGCGGGTGTCCCGAACGGCACTGGCGGTGGCAAGTCCTGGAGCCGGGGCAGCGGCGCCAGGGCGCAGACTGCCAGTGCCAGCACCCTGGAACTCATCTGTTGTGGCCACAGGCACACGCACCGCAACACAGTAGGGGCAGAGTTTCCAAAAACAGTCAATGGAATTGTAGATAAAGGAAATCAAAGCTTCCCTAAGCAGCATAATTAAATACCACTTAGTTCATCCTGGAAGATGTCCCGGTTAAGTAGATTTTTAAATTAAGGATATCCTGATTACCAACTGAGGTGCCTGTAGGTGAGCATTCAAGTGACGTTAAAAATAAGATAGAAGAGAGACATGAGCAATGTGTTTACTAGGCCTTGCCCCTTTAGAGACATGGGATAGTTCAGCTGTCAATGAAAATTAAAGTAGGTACGTGCTTATTTCAGATGGATCTCTGTTGGTAATTGCAGACAAAATAGGAATAATGATAACCATGATGTCAAACTACTCTTCACTTTCAAAAGTGATTCCATATGAACTAATGACAACTGGACCTGGTGGAACAGAGCAAAATTGCATCTTCAAGGACAGAAAGGCTTGAAAAGACAGGCTGTTTAATTTCAACAGTGTCGACATTTTCAGTCCATTTTTGTCATAGATGCTCCTGTGGAGATTTGCTTGCTTTAAAAACATGGAGCAATTAAAACCCAATTAATGTTGGGCAAACTGCCTGGAAAGATTAAGATAAAATCTAGCTTTACCAAACATGAGTTAGCTCTGGTCACTTCACCTTCCTGAATTCAAGCCCACATGCTGATGCCTTGATGAGGCACAGAAATTTCTGCTCACACAGATCTGCATCTATATTTAGCAGTACTTGGTGTGACATTTTCTGTAGAAGATGTGGACTGAAGCTTCCTGATATCCTGTTATAAAACACTGATTTTGAAGTATTTTCTTTAGTTTACTATGTAGCTGTGCTATAACCTGTCTAAAGGCAAATATGGTATAGCTCTATACCCAAGAACATACTAATCCTAATCTGGGCTGCACATCCAGGATACAATGTTTGACATGTGCTTTATAGGACTTTTATACATTTTCTTTCCCATCTAATCATCAACCTTTCAATAGTATTATATCAATTGAAAACTGAAAATAATTTCTAAAATATTCCTATTCTTTTAGTCTTTGTAAAATACAGGAATACAACCACTAAGTTTATACTGGCACAACCCGTTGATCTTCACTTCTTCTGAGGTACGTTCTCATTTCTGTGTTTCTACTCCCCAAACACCAAATCTGAGACCCTTTAGGTCTTTGGTAGTGACAGGTAGATGTGTGCTGAAAGTGTAAATAAAGACATATCTCACACAAAGATGATGCAAAGCAAAAATGTCCCAAGGTGTAAGGTGTAGGGGCCTCTACAATGCTAACAAAAGCTGTTTAATATCATGGATGAGTGACTTTCTTAAAATCCATCATGACTTTAATGCCTCCTTAGTCTGAGGGAGCTCCCCATTGATGAGAAGCTTTGCAAGACAAAAGGGAAGAGACATGTTTTTAAGAAAAGCTGCCAAGTCTACATTACAACCATGTGAGAGAGGGTGGGCACAGATCACACAGCTCAGTTAGGAACGATCTTGATATGCCATGAACCATTTGCACAGCAGGCAATAATATCACCAATTATACCAAATAATACCATCATGGCCAAGCTGAGACAAAATCAGCATTCTGAAACTTTCAGAACAATGCCCCCAAAGGGCACATGGCCGTTCAGAGAGCCACAACACTGCTTACTTCCAAAAAGTCTGGCTCAAATTCAGCATAAGATCCACTTAAAACAGCTACAAAAGGCACAGCAACTCTGTCCTCAAGGAATGGGCAGAAATTAGTTTAAAAATAGGAAGAAACCATAGAACGTTATGAAGCACTTTATTCTTTAATGTGTTTTCTCTCAACTGACACTAAGCAAACAGTAAAGACAACTATAAAAACTTCGATTATGTTCGGAAGAAATCAAATCAGCCAACACAGCAAATGCTTACAGATGTCTGAGAGGCAACAGGCTCCAGCAGTACTGATCTATCAGCATCACCATGAAGTGATCTAATGCCACTTCAGAGCTGCTGTGGCTGATCTGGCCCCATTATCGGAGCTGGCACCTGGCATTAGTGCACAACAGACAACATCAACCAGGAGAGAGGAGCATCCCAGGTCTGGTATCTGATGGATAACAGATTTGTACAGCAGGTCACACATCTAGGAGGTGACTTTTAAAAAAATAATTATAATAAAAAATCAGTCATTGCAAACAATAATGCTATGGAATAGAAATTATGTACTTAGGTGGTTTAGCACCCTCCGAAAAAGGAATCATTGCTGGGTACTGTGCCTCACCACCTGCTCCACTTGGCAATGCACACCAAAGCAGCAAGAATCATAATGAAAACAGTTTCTGAGAGTTTCTGCTGTCTCTACCCCGAGTCAGGGTGCATCCAGTCCCTCAACAGTCACATGTACAAAGGAACCACCATAATTTACATTGGTTGTTCCACTGTGGTTTATCTTTCTGACTAACCAGTAATGAGCTCTAATCTCTTGTTTTCAGCTTGAAGAGGGATGGAAGACAAAAGCAATTCTTTCCAGCCTTAAAACACTGCTCTTGATTCAGAATTTCCTCCTCCTGTGAGAAGTGTGTGGCCATGATGCCTTGAAGTGGCTACCTGAAAACAGAGGCTAGACAAGATTAAGAGAATAAAAGCAGGTATTTATTGGAGGGCCTTCAAAGGTACACCTTGGGCCATCAAGAAGCTACACCCAAGGCGGACCCTGGGTCATGGGTTTTTCACACTTTTATACGTTTTTTCCATTTGCATATTAGGGTCAATTCTCCAATTACAATTTAAGGCTGTGATGTAATTACTCCAAGTTTGCCCCCCCATTCAGAGGCTTTAGTTTACATATTTCAGGGCCTGGTACAACAAGGTGTACCTGAAGTGCAAACCTACAGAGGCTTTGTTATGTCTAACCAGAATGAGAGAACAATAGCTAACAGGCTACATGAAGTTTCAGAGTTACATACTAAGCAGCACAGGATCTGAAAAATATAAAAGTTAAAACCTAAGGCCTGTGTTTGCCTTTCAGCAAACTTTCTGACCCACAATAAGGGCTGTTCTTGGAAGAGCTGATTTGCTTCTTTATTGTATTTTGGGTTTGTTTTTCAATACGAAAGATAACAAGTAGTTAAACAGAATGACATATTGCTGAAATCCTCTCCCTAAAGTTTATCTGTCAAGTGCAGACAGATATACAAAATAACTTAACAACAAAGGAAAACCACCTACTGCAGCCAAAGATTTACGATGAAATGATTTAATGCTTGGAATTAATGACTTCTGAATCTCATTTTCCTGTGAGCAGAAAAAAAATCTCAAAGCTTGTCTTTTCCTTCTGTGTAAACGTGCCTTAAGGACATGCCTTAAACATGACTTAAGGATGAAAACAAACCTAAATTTGAAGCACCTGTACAGGAGACAGGGCAAGTGGATGTTTCTTCTTGCATTCACAAATTCGAACACTGAAAATATCTTGAAACTGGTAGTGAAAGAGATGTCTCTGCCTGCCTAAACAAAACATTGCTAGAGAACCACTTGCTTTGAAGGTTAGCCTAACCATTAAAAAAAAAAAAAGGGCTAAATTCTAAGACCTGGACAAGACCTTAAGAACAGCTTATTTTACATGGAAGGGACAATAGCAACTTCATGCACTGCAACTTCTAACTCTGCATAGATTTGAATAAAAAAGTAGAAGAGAAGGTCATGGCCTCTGAAGGAAGGAACTGAGCAGAGCCGTGGGCTTTTTTTTTTTCCTCTCATACAGGAAACATTAAGAGGTGGATGGCAGGTCCCTGTTTTCCAAGCTAACCCTACTGTAACAAACAGAGGATCTTCTTACCTACAACCTTAGTTCCAGATACATAAATATGTCTTTGGACAAGCCTTTCTCCTGTACTCAGGTTGAATTTATCTCTAGAAATTTTCCTGGTGCCTTGGAAAGAAGCTGTTCGTGTAGCAAAGCCAGAGAGTTCTCCAAGCAGACAAGTCATCTCTCCCATCCTCAGTCCCAACCAAGTCCTATCTCCTCTCAAACCAGGAAAAACTTAGCTTTCCTAATCATCTTTCATCATAAATGCTATTAGCAGAGGATGACAGAGATTTGAATGTTTCTGCTTATTCTTTTTTAAAATTCTTTTTTGAAACAAAGGCAGGCCGTTATGAATTAACATGTTTATAGGGGACAGGTTTTCCCAGCTGTCAGGATAAAGGCTGCTGCTGTGAGGGATGATTTATTGCTGGGGCAAAGATACTTATAAATAATAATTACAGACATCTGGGGCGGCCAGGCATATCTACCACTTGCTGGTCTGGACCACTTGGCACTCAGAGCCGAGCAGTTTAGCAACACATTACACTGCTTGTGTTTCATTTTATTCTTTCAGCAGGTTAACAATTTGCAAAAATCACGATTCATTTTGTTCTTGTTCATATCTGGGTGAAGCAGATGTATTAATCACTGGCACACTATATGCAAAGTCTTCCTTCTCTGTCTGTGGTTTCTTGATCAGGGTCAAATTGGCTGCTGCAAGAGCAGGAGGATCTCCAGCAGCAATTTTTTGCACAGGTGAAAGGCACAGGACTAAACTGGGGCATCAGAGCCTTTGGGAGACAATGACAAACAGCACCTTGAGAGAACCAAACCAAATTATTAAATAAAACAGCCATCAGAGATCAGGGCATGGAGCCAAGGCAATGTTGAAGCTCCAGCTTGTGGCTCTGACACCGCTGGACTTGGGAGTAGAGAATGAGCCCGTGAGTTGTGTCTAAAAAATGCCTGTAAAAGAAACGCACCCTTATTGTAAGTGTTCAGTGAAGCTTCACATTACTGCTGTGTAAAACTTGCTGAGATCTTTATCTGGAGTGTGCTGAGCACAGTGAGTTCCAATTACTAATAGTATCATTAAAAAATAATTAGCTGGAATAAAAATGCTGTTTGTTGGCAGAACGCTTGAGTTGTCTGTGGCATCTTCCAGTGACTCCATTTGAATTTTATGAAATTATCTTTCCAGTAAATCTGCTTGTGTTAATTAGAGAGACTGAGAAAAGCTTCATTCTCGGAGCAGCACAGCAGAGTCTGACCCATGGTGAACGCTCGCAACTACAGCCTGAAGAACCTTGCCTCTGGTTTTTGACACCTGAGGTAAAACTAAAAAAAAAAAAAAAGTGAACACTAATGGCTAATTAGGGTGCCTTCACTGCATCTCTGCCAGCCCTTATACATGTTTGCAGAGCCACAATGATGAATAAAGAGCAGTACATAATGGGGGGGAAAGGAAGTGTGCTAATGGGGTTTGGAAAAATCCATGCTAATGAACCCTTCAGAAGGCAGATGGGAAATAAGGAGAGGCATCTGCCACTGAAGTTGTGTTTTACACATCACTCAGGAGCAGGTCACAGACTTCCCAGCATGGCTTCTTCCTGGAAGTGTTCACCAGCAAACAGCTGGCTTTGGTTCTGGTCTGTATCCAGATGTGAAAAGGGATACACTTTGGACTAGGCTGAAATTACTTGCCACCCCTGACCACATGTTTCCAAGTCCTAAGAGGTCAGGCTTGGAAAAACTTAGATTTGTTACTTTGTAGGAAAATAAAAATCATATGAACACATTTAAAAGTCTCTAAATACTTGGGCATATGGGGATATGCTGTTAATTCCTGACTAGCAAAAGTGCAGCAACCAGTGCAGATGTTTGAGTATAAATTAAGAAAGAAAACTACAAACACACAAAGTTTCATTTTAAACACTCACTTGAAACATACAGTTTCTGAAAGTTAGTTTTGAATTTATGCTATGACCTATAGCCTTATTGTGAAAAGAACCGATTTAAGGAAAAAATAAAAAAAAGAAAAAAAAAGAAAAAAAAGAAAAAGAACGGCGAGTGCATGGTAAAGATGTCACTTGGAACAAATCCCAAGCTTCTGTAATAAGTGATTAGGAGGTCGATACACTAAAAAGGGCAAAGCTAAAAAGCTGTGGTTGACCAATTAATTAATTTGCTAAAATATTACATGGGGAAAATACAAAACAGAGTGCAGAGAAACAATCATAATTAGTTTAAAAATTCAATTTGAAATAAAGAGAGATCAGTATTCGCTCTGAAAAACAGTGCTATGGAAACCACTACTTTTTGTGCTGAGGTGAAAAATGGCAATTTACGCTGCAAACCAGCCGTCATTTTACAGGTCTGCTGGTTTAGTTGCTTTCTTAGCCCTTAACAGGAGCAGGGGAAAGAGGCATCAAGTGAGGAAAAAAAAAGGTCATGAGTCTTATTCTAAAGAGAATTCACAGCACTAAAATAATTGTCAGTTCAAAGAGTTATGTGGTTTCCACACAACACAACTAAGCAACATCCAAATTTGGGTGATAATGAATATAAAAAAGTCAATAATTCCAGAGCACTGTTAGAAGAAGACATATAGAAGTAGACACTGAGCAGGGAGTAAATTAACACCAGCTCTTCCTCCAGACTGCAGCTTCCAGAAATGCCGGTTTCCCTCCACAGATCTCAGTGGGGAGGAGAAGAGAATTGTCAAGACACAGAAGAGATTTGTCATGTAACTAGAATTGCAATTCTTCATCTCGAATGAGAGAAGCTCTAGAAACTTTCCATGGCTCAGCTTTGCTGTTTGCAGATCACATGAAGTTGATTTGATTTGCATGAAAGTGCAAATTGAGTCATTCAGCTCAACCCCCCTAATCTTAAATTTGCATGGAAGCTGCACAAACCCCACAGGCTGCCAAGAAACACCTGAAAAAAGTGTTTACATCAGTCAGGTTGGTGTATTTCTACGTGCTGGAGAAAGGGAAGGAATACAGCTTCTGAACTGCCTGGTGTTACAAGTCCTTGTGCATAAAGGGAGAGAAATAATCTAAACTCAGGGATTTAGCTGTTGGTTTGAATGGTGCATTATTATCCTTCTGTATGTGAGTATTATTTATCATTCACATTGCTCCAACAATACACCCAGTGCTTTACAAACACTTGTAACAAAGGATGCTCATGGATTAGAAAGAGGAATACACAAGTGATGACTTGTAACTATACAAACTACCATGATATTTTTATATTAAATTTATGCAGCAAACACAGCTCACATCTTTTGCTGAAGGCTTAGATAAAAAGTAGTAATTAGTTACTAATGCCTTGCATATTTTGATACTACATGTCAAAGACAGGAAGCAGGTTGTTTATGATTTGTGGAACAAGTCTTTGCAGCCATCACTGTACCAGGCTGGCTGATTATTTTTCCTTTTGGAACAACGCAGCCAGCACGATACACCAGTGACAAAGGGTTCATAAAAGCAATAGTCTGAAACCACTCTTCTGGAGAGGGGTAACAGGAGCTTTTCAGAAGTGCCCATCAGCAGCAGCTTCAGACCCTGAAATAGCAAAGCATAGGAAAAAGTAATTGTAGCTTCTGAATTGTAGTGGTCATGCTCCAAGTGAAAGTCTCTGTTGGAGCAGTGTTAGTAGGGCACCCACCATCCTGTCCTTTTCCTTTTGTCATGAACAAAATACAAACCCTTGGATTTTACCGAAGTCAAATATGTATTTCCCATAGGAAAAACAATCTCTGTGTGTCTGTTTCTAAAAAAAGATTTCTCATTATGGCAACAAGGACTCTCTCAAAAGTCATTTTTCCCAGAACATAATTCAGAGCAGCTGCTGATGTAGCAATGAGTTTGCTGGAGCTTTTATTTAAAAGCAAATCTCAATAAAAACCCTTTCTGCTCAAGTGCATGTTCTCAACCACTTCTGTTCTCCCCACTGTTTATTACCGAACTGTCTGAACTGGAGGCTTCAATACCGTTCCTCTAACAATGAGCTGACACAAAGTGGAAAGGCTGACTAGGACAAAAATTTTGAAATGGGAACCAGAGGGGAGAAAATAAAGAAGATATATGTGATGTAAAAATTAAATATTTTACACCAAGTGAATCTAAGTATTCAACCCAGACCTTGGAAAACCATTTGGAGCAGGCCCTTGGAAAGCTTTTATTATTGAGACTGGAGAAGCCAGTGGGAAACATGTATTAACACAGAGAGACAGAATTAACACAGAGGAAGCTGAAAATAATTCAAAGACATTCTTACCAACCTCAAAGACTTTCTGATGCACCAAGTTTTGGCAGAGGGGACCCTTGTGCCTTATTTTTACACAAGAGTAGACACTAGCCTTCCCATCAAGACCAACCAAGATCCACAATCAGTACTGGAGGTAATGAGTCTTCTCATGGCTGCAAAAACCAGATCCAGCATGAACCAGGCAAAACTGTGAGGATTTTAGCAACCAGTTCTGTGGCAGCAAGGCAAGGAGGGCCCTGGGGAGATTTGAGTTTCTCTGCGTTCTTTGGCCATGTAAGGGAGAGGCAGGGACAGGAGAGACACATTGGCAGCGCTGCCAGCTGGCCTTGCTTGGGTAGCACTTTAACCTGCCCAGCCACTGCAGTTTAACATGGCATCATTTACGTTCCTAATGCTTCTCTTGAATAGGAACAAACAGAAACACCTACTTAAGTGCTCCATTACATTCAGGCAGGTGTAGGCAGCACCTCTCCCCCTTCCACAACACCCCTCTTGCCACTCCCAACATTCTCTTTCCAGCTGTGGCTCCACCTCCTTTCCTGGTGTCCCCAGCAAAAATATTTGACTTATATGAGCAAACTGGACACTAAGCCATGCTTACCTGGATCCTCCTGCCCCCTTCACCACATTGAATGTATTTTCTCATAACCATTACACCATGAGCAGAATTCAGGTGTGGCCCTGCAATCACCTCGTCGAGGAGGGAGCACAGTGCAGCAGCTTTTAACATTAAACCACCTTGTGTCAAGGTTGCAATGCGAGTAACATTTAAAAGTGATTACCACTGTCTAGTTGATTTACAAGCTTACATTGCATTAGATAATGAACAAAACAAAAAGGAAGTGGCTGGTTTAACTACAACCAAACACCAGGATATTAAGCAGTGTCCTTTGAATACATTTGGACTCTTTCATTTTAATAATTTCTCTGCAGTAAGAGGATTTCTGCAGCTGTTTACCTTGAAATCTAAAACTATCTCAAGCTTTGCTCCATAGAAGCTCTTTTATTTTTCTTCAGTTACCACACATGCAAAATAAAAGATCTTTTTGTTGTATCATATTTATTGAATGTCTCTGAACTCAAGGATTGGAAGAAACTATGTAAAACTGAAAAACCCAAATGGTTTATAACTTGAAATGACCTTGCAGGAGATTTCTAGATGAAATGCATAATAATCTGCTTTTACACACCTGGCTTATAGATCAGCTGTTTGGCTTTAAGCTTTAATTTCTAAACCTCTCAAGACAACAGCTCTCTGTGTTTATGGTTAAGTCTTCACATTTATCTTTCAGTATTTCTCCCAAACCTTCAAACTCCAAAAATGGAGCTGATTTGGCCATCAATCAGTGACCACTTGCCTCGGAAATGTTTGATAGTTTAGCTTTTTAAAATTGTCTTTATGAAACATCCTGGTGAAACTGGCCAGGAAGCCTCTTCTCCTAATCTTGATTATTATATTTACTCATTTTCTGATTTAACCACTGAACTCTTACAGTACAGACAAGAAGTGTGTTTAGAATCTTCTTGGCCAGGAAGTCTGACCAACCTAGGATAAACTTTAGGAACAGTAAAGTCTTGGGGAAGTTAGGGAGGGAGAATTTAAAAGAAAACCCATTTCTTCATTGAAATTTCATGCAAATTCAACAATGAAGCTGTGATTGTGCTTTGAAGAGGAGAATAAGAGGAGAAAAAAGTTATCCAGAAACGATAGGAGTGGTTCATCTCTTTTTGGGGGATCCCTTTAGAATGAGAGCACCACCAGCTCTCTTCCTTGGTCAGACACATCCTCACACACTGAAGATGGGCTGGGGCATCCCATGGACCACCAGGCAGCTCTGACAGGATCTGACACTGCAGATGCTCCCCAGGAGATGTTGCACCAACACTCTCTACATGAATATGAAAGGTTCCACAGCCGCCTTGCAACCCTCAGCTGAGGCTCTGCTCTCTTCCACACTGCTACATGTAGTTAGAATTTAACAAAGAGTCTGTAATTGATTTAATTGCTGCTGTTTTTCTCTTCAGGAAAACATCTGAAACCAGGTCATTAACCCCTCAGCTTTCTCTGCTGTCTGGGCTTTTTCAGTAGCATTTCTCAGAAGTTTTAAATTTTTTTTCGTTATGTAAATGCTGAAATCTGAAGTACTGCTTCTCAAGGTGTCGTGTGTATATCTGCGTTGAACAGGGTTCAGCAGTGACAGCAAGTTTTTAAAATAGCTGTTAAAAGACAAAAAAAAAGAAAGAAAAAGAAAAGAAAAAATATAAACCTCCACCTTCACAGAAGCCCTGTCCCCAGCAGCTGTTGCTCTACTCATGGCATAACTCCCTTTTCTCCTCCAGAATTTCCTGCTTTTAGTTCTGTGTTACCTCCAGAATTATTGTGTCAGTGGCCAGATGCAGATTTCTTGTCCAGCACTAATTCCCCACCCAGATATTCCTGCAGAAATGTAAGTCCCCATTGCAAATAATGACTTGGACAATAGAAAGATAACCCCTCAGCTGAAACTGAGGGGTTTCCTCCCTCATTACTCAAGCATCAAAGATTGAATCTTGGAAAATTTCACTAAAAGAGGACAATAAATGGGTGCAAACATAACCGAAGGGAACGCATTTAATGATGAATGAATATTGAACTCTGGATGATAGAAGAACTTTAAATATTTCTGCATTGTTTGCCTAGCTCTAATTGTGTTCATTTAAAAAAAGCTTCATTAGGGAAGGCAAGAGCATATTGCTGGGCACAGCAGTAATAAAAATACAATCCCGGAAATAGCACTTACTGTTTTTTTGAACACTGTGCACAAGTTTTTCAGCTACAGGTAACAAAGGAAACATTTCAGAATTATAATGAGCTCAAATGTTCATACTAACAATTCAAATTCCATAAAAGGGATAGGCACAGTTCAAGCTTCTTGCAAAACAAACAGTAGCACCAAAAATAATGACACTGAATTTTGAGGGAAAGGGTTACATTCTGGGAGCAGCTAATGGATAAATAATAGAATGACTGCCATGCATCAGCGTAGATGTGTATCATTGCCCAGTGATGGATGACTTCTGAGTGCTTGTGAATATGTTTCCATCTAATCACTGAGGCACAAAGGTACAATTTCTTGTCTTGGTGCCAGCTAACAGAAGAAGCCTCTGTTTTTCAGCAAAAACACCCTCAGTTCTGCAAGCCACTAGCATGTATCAACAGCCTGGCTGCACACTGGGGTGGGCTTGAAACTGGGTATTTACTGGGCAAAATCAAGGTTTCCTTTCTCTAAGAAACACTCAACCCTTTCACTGCTATTAGCAGGGTGTCAGCATTCCCCCTCTGGGTCACGCTTCGGGGACACTGCTCATCAGTTCCACACCAAGGTCCTGCATTCCTCCTTTGGGCAGTGAATCACCCTAGGAGATCTCTCTCCATCCTGAGGAGAGGATCGGGAGCCAAGCCTGGGGTTGTGCTTGATATTGGGCATTGCAGTGCTGGTGTTGCAATTATCAGATTAATTTGTGGGCTGAGTGTTTTAGGGGAACTCAACTCAGGGGATGCTGCAGATCCTTCCTCAATAAATAAAGCTGATAACACTTGTCTTCTTCATGGGCCTGGGGAGATTAAACACAATAGGAGGAACTTTTACAGGGTTAGAACCACACAGGTACCACAGTGACAGATCACCTTTGATAAACATTTAATGTGATGTCTGGGAATCCAGCCAGGGATTTTATGTAAAGCACGGTAAGTTTTGACTGGAAGCATCTGCCTCAAATGCCCTCAGCCTTTAACCTCAAAGGTTTAAGTGAGGATTGGATCACTGTATCCTGCACATACCTGAGAGGGATAAGGGTCCTGAATCTAAAGCTGCAACTCATTTATACAAAATAATTTTGCTACTTCCTTCACTTTACCAAGAGCATCTTAGGGAGGACCATCCACTATCATTAGTAGGTTTCAAATAAATGGGATAAATGCATTGCATTTTTTCCTTCTCTTACATATTTTCCCTAGATTTCACCAACATACAGCTCACTGCAAAAAAAAAGCCCATTCAAATAGCAGAGTAACATTTTTTGGAGTAGATATTTGCTCACTGTATATGTGTATCTGTTACATTAATGTGCATTTTCATAGTTTTATTCCATTTCTGTGTGTAACAGGCCTCTCTGAAGAATGATTCAATGGGGGTTTTCCCCCAAAATGGCTAATTGTCTAGGACAAACACTGCCTGCCTTGTCCCCACCCATGGCAGGGGGTTAGAAGAACTTTAAGGTCCCTTCAACTCAAACCATTCTATGGTTTCTCTCCATTCTTCCTCAGTTTTCCTGCTGAGATTCTAGATTTTCCTCTTTTTAGTACATTTGCCATGTTTTTCAGGATTTAGACACATTACTTTTATTTGCTCACAATATTTCAGGTTATGTCAGTTAGGCAGTAATTTGGTAGTCCTAATACCACTTTTTTATCTCCTCCTTACGATCACCCTAACAGAACACCTCTAAAGCCTCTCAGTGATACAGAATTTACATACAACAGCCCAAAAGATTCCCCTCAAATATTTATTTATTTTTAGAAAAGCTGTGAAAGGAATTTGAATAACGACATTACAAAGTAGCTCTACTGCTTCTCCCTTAATTTCTCTCATTATTTTTCCTCACATACACAGGAGGTTTGATCTGGAGGAATCAGCATTTCTAAGACATCAGGATATGGTGGCAGTACCCTAACTCTGCCTGTATCCAACCCCACCACTGTCACAGGGCCAGCTTTCCTTCCAGCCCACTTCAGCAATGACAGCAAAAAGGATGAAACTTGAACATTTTTAATAATATTTTCTTTTACATACTCTAACAGGTGAGAGCTCCTCCCCCCCCCGCCGCCCCTTTTAAAAACTATATATGAGAATGCCTCTGTTCAATAGGTCCCATTGCTGACAAATGGCGAAGTTCCCATTTCAATTTATTTTGATGTGTGTATTAAGTCATGACAGGTATCCATCCTTGCCAACTAGCTCCGGTATGAAAATAAGGAGGCCCAGGAGAGTAACAGCATTTCAAGTAGTAAATAATATCAAATAAGTTTGAAAGAAAAAAAAGATAAGCTGATGCGGGGTGCTGAGGGGTGACTGGAATCGCCGCTTTAACCCAAAAGCATCCCCTGCAAGGGATGCCCTGGGGGTGCAGCTCGGCACCTCGCAGGCNCAAGTAGTAAATAATATCAAATAAGTTTGAAAGAAAAAAAAGATAAGCCTATGCTTTCTGTTAAAGAACACCCAGCTGGAAGAAAGCATTCTGTAAGATGCAATGCAGGCTGAATTAGAGCTCATCTAGTTGTAAGAGCCAATCATCTACTAATAATGAGCAAAAAAACCTAGCATGGTAGATAGAATGTAATTAAGGAATTTGATATTGCCATTATATTGACTTCCAGAAATAAAGTCAGAAGATCCTGACCTGCACTACCATGTGTCCCCACAGGCAGTCAACTCATCTGTTCCCCACAAACCTGCTGGCACTGGCCAGGTTCACAAGGAGAAGATAAACTGGGACATGGCTCTTGCCCACTGGTGGCTTTTGCTCTGCATCCATCAGGTGCAAACAACATGATTGAGGAATAAACCCACCAGTGTTACAGGAGAACAAAATGTAGAGGAAATCCTGCTGTTCCCTGCCTGCCTGGACAAGTTGAAGCCAGAATCAGAAATTTGGTGAAAGCCCGAGGAAAAGTCTCTTGAAAGTAAATGACATAATTTGGGGGGTTTATCTACCCCTTGGATGCTTCAGGGCACTCTCAGATGCCTTCTGACTCCACCAAATGTGAGGAAATCAATAGGGATGTCTATAAAATCAGCTTATGAGGGGGATTTGGCTTTCTGATGCCCATTCCAGGATGTTCCACTCATCCAGGAATTAGTGTTTTATGGGTATTAATGCACTTGGTTCCCGTTAATCACCAGGGGGGTCACCTATGTGGAAAGACCGCATAAAGATACCATAAAGAGCGCACAAACATACCATTAAAGAGCACATAAACTCACCAATAACACTCAGGCTCTAGGGCACACAGGACGATTTGAGCCCTCCAAGGTAATGAAGAGAAGGGAACCCAAACTCACAGCACAGTAGATAAATAAACTGACTGTAGATAAGGAGTTTATAATTATTTTTGCCAGGGCTATACGTAACACCACTTTAAGTTGGATTAGGTGTCTCTTCCTGACAGAAATGTCACCAGATAAAAATCAATAAAGCTGTTAAAGACCTCAGCAGATTTATCACCTAAACATTACACCTGATATTTTCTCATGGCCCCCCCCTAAAGTGCAACCTTTTGTCTACTGGCATTTCCCAAATGTGAGAAGCTAAAAAGATTCTAAAACCAGCACTGCAGGAAAAGGGAGGCTTCGTGGCTAAATCAACTTAAGACTTACATTACGCGATACAACAGGAACACCTTCCAACAATTACTTTTTGACATACTAATCTATGAATTGAACACTCAATTGCAACAATTTTAAATGTCTGTTTTAGATGTCTGCGTGTGTTGAAAAAAATAATCAGCTACCGTTGGGTGGGTATCTGCATGGATAGTGAGGATTTCCACCTTCAAGACAACTTCTAAAATAATATCAGAGAGAAAACAAAGTCAAAAATTTGTAGGACCCATTTTGTTTTTATAGGTTTTTCCCACTAGATCTAACCTATGGACACTACAGAGCAGCTCACTCTAGACAAGACCAGGTACAGGCAGCCCCAGCCTTGTCCCAACATAGTGCTCGGGTGAGAAAATCCAACAATATTGACGATATATATCCATTAATAACAAGTGGCAATACTAAATGCTGCCATAATAATGCAAACACTGGAATTAACACCTAGATTCCAGAATGCTAAATTAAAGTGTACCCACAGTGAAAACCAACCTAAAAATTATTGAAGACTTGGACAACAAAGACATGACGAGGTGGGAACTGAATGAAGGTCCCTAGAGTCCCAAATATTACCTTAGTCTACAGGATATTTTTCCTGACAGAATTTTCAGATGATCTTCTATCAATCCTGTCCATCTTCCTTCATTTTTCAGCTCTATGTTCTATACAGTACATTGATTTTTGAATGTCTACTCCAAGAGCTTTCTTTGTTTAAAGAATTTTATTAAGCTTAGCATGCCAGAGGAAGGAGTCATAAGCATTAGCCAGACCACCAGAAAGAAAAAACGTTAAAAGTTATAAAGCCCAAAGTGAAATAAATAATGAGGAGGGAAAATCAGATTAAAATGAAGCTCAAATATACAGTCCTCTAATCTGCAGAATTTAATATAATTTATACTCTTAATGATTCCATATTCCTTCCTTATTGAATTTCCTCTATTTAACTGATATTGATGTTGTCCCAAATGCAATTGCCCTACATTGGTGCCAAGAGAAGGAAGCCCAGCTCCAGTAGTTTTCCAGAAACCACTTCCTATTATCATCCTTCCAGCTTCAATAACGCAGTGCTCCCCATAACACGATATGGATGGGTTCTCATTTGTATGCACAGCGCCTCTGTTGCAGGAGCAGTCCAGGATCACATCCAAATGTCTAATGGGCTTTTTATAGCTACAGCACATTTGATTTACTGCTACTCCAGTGAACTGTTGTGCTTATTACCATTGTAAGCCAAGGCACTTATATCCTTTTTGCTTTTCATGTCCCTTGTATTACTGCAATTTTAAGAGGCTCCAGTGAAAGATTGTGGGTGAAAAAAATCAGACTCATCCTATATTTTCAGCTTATAATTATCTCATTTGAAGACAGAGAGTATTTCCTGGCCACAACGTAGCCACAGCACTGTTTTTAGTAGTAATACTGAAATTTATGCAAAACACTCATTTTTACTACCAAAAACCAAAACAAATAAAAACAAACAAACAAATAAAACCTAAAAAATTCCCAAAAAACAAACCCAACCATGACATATTTGACTCATTGAGTAACAGGTCCTTAAATGCTTAATACTGTGGCATATTGGTATTCCAAACTAGATTTCAGAAACTTGAACTACTCGTAAATTGCATTAATGTTTATCTTAGATTTACTGGAACATCTGCACCCACAAGGGAAATTATTTTGGTAATTAGAAGACATGCATGCTTTTTTTTGATTAGCTGACAGGGTCAAGGATTACAAAGTAACATGTCCTGACACAAAGATTTCAATAATAAAAAACCCAAGCAAATCCATGAAACACCTTTGCACACCTATACTGATTCAGTTTTTAATTAGCCTTGACTTCACCTTGACTTCATTATTACATCTACTCTAATTTATGATTTTTTGTCAAGGAGCCAAGAAAGGAAACTGTAGAACAGATTAACCAAGAGTATCAATAGTCCATATACTTGGCTGCAAAAAGGTTTATTCTAGTAGAAGTTTTCCAAGTAGTAAATGCAAAGAGAGATGATTAAAATAAAAAGTTCTCAGAGCAAGCTCTTTTACTTTTTTTCCCCTCTCACTCAGTCATAAGAGAGTCATAGATCCAGCCAACAGTCAGGGAGATCATGAATTCCAAGTTGCCAGAAAAGACACAATGATTTTGAAGGAAAGTCTTCACTCCAAGGTGATTACAAGACAATGGCCCCAAATTAAGGCCTTGATGGATGCTTAAGAGGGTTTGCCACATCCTCCTTTTCCCCCTTCAGGTGTAAGGAATACTATTCTCACACACGCACTGATTACATATTCAACGCTGCTGCAATGGTTAGCAGTTAACCAATCCCCCTTTGCAGATTTTCATTTGGCTTCAATTCATAGGCAGAACCCACGGCAAGGAGCAAGATACACACTTCAAGGTTATTTTCAGAGCCCTCATAATTTCACCTCAGATCTTGATCAAAAAATTGCCTCCTATTTTTTTCAGAAGAAAAAAACCCAAAAAACCTGCTCACCTTTGGAATCGCTGGTATCCTTGAAGAAATCCTTACTTTAGAAAATAATTATTATAGCAAGGTCTACACCTCCATCTTTAAGAATAATTAGGATCTGTAGGGATTCTGAATGATATTAAGATGCGTATTTATCATAGCCAAGTTAATTAACACTCTTCATTAAGGACAAAATAATTAAACTAGTCATGTTTAATGAAGTTTCAGTGATACTTGATGTCTCCAAGTAGGAAATCTAAAATACATTAGTTGGATTGATTTGTTACTAGTCACATTTTTACTAATTAAATGTCTTTTCTCAGTTTATGTTGAACTCACTTTTCCGTTTCTACTGCTATAAAACAAAGGCCTCATAAGCTCCCAGCCACTTCTTTTGGTGTTTGCAAAACTACCTGAAATTTCACACCTAGTACAATTTCTAGAAAAGCATTTGTTTTTACATGCACATTTTTTGCATTAATTTTAATTATTCCTAGACATTCAAAAGCTTCTCCAGGCTGTACCAAACCCATCTTTTTCCCTCGTCCCCGTTTTGTCTGGTGTTTCCTGAGCTCTCCTTGCTGTGGCAGCCTCCCATCTGTAGAATGCTCCCATTCATATCCTTATCAGAGCACAGAATTGTGCAAGTCTGGACCACAGAATTACCTAGACAAATTGCCTCTATCCCATCTGGTATTTATTCAGATTAGACATCAGTGTTAAAAGCAGACTCAAAGTCAACACTGCTTTAATTTCCATCAGCTCTGCACCGTTTCAGGTGTGGAATTGCATGGACAGGTCCTGTGGTTTCAGCCCAGGCATTTCCTAATGAGCTCCAGCAAACAGCATGTGCTGATCTGTCCTCTGCCTCCTTGGATGCCTTCTGGATACAGAAAGAAAAGATCCAAATTGGAGAATGTTTAACAATTTAGACACAGCTGAAGAACTCCACCCTCCCCTCTGTTTTCTCTTGTTTAGAGACAGAATTAAAAAGTGATTTTTAGTCATCAGCTGACACCTTCTCTGCACAGCACTTCTGCACCATATGGTGTGGCTCCTGCTCAGCTCAGCTGAAATCAGGGCAGACCAGGGTCACTGGAAGCATGGCTTGGATCCAAGGTCACTTGAGATGTATAATTTCTCCATTCAGAGAGGCTGGCTGGCCTCCTATGATTAAGCTCTGGACTCAGATCAAGATCCCTGATAATTAGGAGATAGATCTGTTCTGATTGTTTCTTCTTCCTCAGCTGTAAAAAGCAGTGGCCCAGCAACATGATTCTGCTTTACTGGAAAATCATCCCTTCAGAAAACAATGACTGGTGCAAAAAATAAAATTCAATACTGCTGCAAGACAACTCTTTCAGACAGGCTTATTGATCTGCTGATTATCTTTTTGTAATATACAGATATTTTGGGTTGTCACACAGTGTTCATGTATCTGTTGGCTTTTTAAGTCATGTTTATCTCTGTATCAGGACAAGATAGAAATTACTAAGAGGAGCACAGCATTTATTTAGTGGCTTTTACTTCCATGTAACAGATTTATTTTTGAGAGCTTTATATATTTCAACAAAATTTTTCTCCATATAAAATACACTATTTCTGCCTCTCTGTTGTGTGGCACTAACAAGTGGGCTGTGAGTACAGGATACAAAGCAAATGTTTTTGCAAGAATCCTTGTACGTGCTCTTCACAGAGAAGAGAATTGTAGTTAAAGCTCAAATACTGACAAAAAAGATTAAAACCCAAAAAATATATAAATCATTGTGCTCGTTACTCCTGCCCAATCGTTTTTGTGTCTCACCATGAAGAAGGTCTCCTTGATACTGAGATATGTGACCATTACTGCGGTGACTTCCTTTGAAGGCTCCTAAGTATCCAGCAATGTGATATGGTCTCTTTATCTAAATGACAAAGTCTGGAGGATGGTCTGTGCCACAGAAGTTGCCCAAGCAAGAGAACAAAGCAGCTGAGAGTACCTGCAGTGAACCCAGGAGGGAAAGCTTACAAAGGGCACCATCAGTTTCTCTAAGAGAGAGGAGTTGGGAGCCCAAGTGCCAGAGAAACAAAACTGGGTCCTCCAGCTGGGGACTGTCACTTTGGCCAGGGCAGCAGTAGCATAGAGCCCCTTCTGACCCCACAGCTGCTAAACACACAGCAGCACATGCACAGATTTGCTGACAGGAACACTTCCATGTCCCCTTTATTTATTGGGCTGTCTCTCTGACCTTCCCATCAGGCTGAGCATTCCCTGCTTCCTCCTTACACTGCTGTCGCTCAGTTTATTATCTTGATTTATTCTTTCATGCACATATATAGGTATATAACCAAACAACCCAGCAGGTTGGCAGTATTTGAGTGACATGGAAACCAGAGGGAGACATTAATACATGGAGATCATATATGCTGGTATTTAGTTTGAGGACTCACAACTTCTACTGAAGCATGATATAAAAATAATAAATGCTCTTACGAGGGTGACCATGAAGAGAGAGGCTGATTAAGTCAGTGCTTTGGAGAGCAGACACAGCTCTGACTCCTGATGCACCTGAGAACGTCCTTTTCATTTGCTTTTCTCTATTGACAAAGCACTTCCACTGGGCATTAGAATCATTCTCCAAGCATAGGCTTGGAAAAGAAGAAATGTCTCCTCCCCTCCACACTTAAACCTGAAGTCTGAAAATCTGCTTATGGGGTTGACTTTATTTCAGTCACCAAAAACCAGTTATGTTGCCAAGTGTTGCCAATAAGTGACATTTTAATTATTGCCATAACAGCAACAAAACCAAGGTCACAGTCTCTGAACAACATGGCACACACCTCCATTCAGCAGGACCCATCCCTGTCAGGGAGAAAAGAGTGTCACCTCAAAAGAGTTCTGTCAAAGGTGGATTCAAAGAGCTGCTACAACTGGAAAGAATTTTTCTTCTTCTCCCTGTTCAGCACAGGACTGCACTCCGAGTCTCCTCACTCAGGTTCAGGAAATATTAATTGGCTGCTGGGAACTGGGCTGGTAAAGGGACAGTCACACCACTTAGTTTTAGTTATCTCCTTCAGTGCATTGGTTGGCACCTGCACCTCTGTGGCCCTGAGCGAAACTGCTGGAGGGGTTACCTGCCTGCTTTGAGTGAAGTACATAAAGCTGAACAGCACAAACAGCCCCTCTCCGGGTGCAATTAATGAAAAGGGACAAATTAGATAGAGATTTATAAAATAAATACAGTTTTGTCAAAGCAGTAGAACATGATTTTTTATTTCATTTCCCCATGTTAAAAGCAGTGACTGAAAATCTCTTTACTTAGGATCTGATATCCAGGTACTGCACAAAGACACATTTCTTACATAGGAGAAAACCTCACCCCAATAAAACAACAGCAAAACCCCCATGATTGGTTATGAAACTGGACACTGATAAATCTGAAGGCGATACACAATCTAGACAGGATTAGCCTTGTCTAGCCTTGGGATAGACAATTCACTGTAGCAAAGACCTTTAACAAAATGTAACAAGGTGGAGAAGGAGCCTGACACCAAAAGCAGAATAAAATGATGGTCTCTCTCTCTCTCAACATATCCTGGTAAACTTTAATCCACACAAGCATGAAAGTAACCCTGTTGAGCACACAAACACCACACAGCAGAAATAGGCATCACGAGAGCAACAGCCCCAGCCAAAGCTGAGGGGCCCTGTCCTGGCAGGACAGTCCTACAAAATTGAACTAGAAATATGTCTTGGTTTGAAAGAC
>VZRR01011731.1:0-90122 GCA_013398015.1 Oreocharis arfaki
TTGGGTTAACACAGCGATTTCAGACACCCCACAGCCACCCCGTGTTACTGTGCGAGGGGCCATAAAAATCCCAGCTAAAGTCAGGGAGCGTGGGAGCCCAACCTACAGTTCTCCCTATTGCCACTCAGGGAGACCCCGCCCCCTATGAGTGGAGCTCCTCCTGTGAGGAGGAGTCCATGGGCGGGACTGGGGTCTAAGGCACNCTATGAGTGGAGCTCCTCCTGGGAGGAGGAGTCCATGGGCGGGACTGAGGTCTAAGGCACTCCCCACCTTCCAGAACCTTCATTGTTTCTCGATGCCCTGTTGGTTGTTTCTGATGTCTATCTTGTTGTACCCACCCCTCGTTATTTTTGATTGGATCCCTGACCCTCAGACCCTCCCCTCGTTTGCGTCCCATTGGCTGTGACCCTAGACCCCGCCCCACTTGCGTGCCCCTTAAAACCCTGTGTTCAGCCGGTGCTACCCGGAGTTCTCCCTCAACGCTTCTCTTCTTTGCACCCTTGTTCAGTTACCCTTAATAAAGGAGACTTGGAGGAGACCCCCTCTTGCCTCCCTTTATTCTTCTCCTTGCCTTACTACCGTGCCTCTCTTCGCTCCTCGCTGGGAGCTGCCACACCTCGGCACGTGAGCCACCCACGCAGTGCCCGAGCCTCGTTCCCCTTCGGCTCCAGGGCCCCTCAGTGCCAGCGTCCTCTGACGAGGCCAGAGAGACGAGAGACGGCAGGCAACAAGGGAGTGATTCCCTGATCCTGCAGTTAGGGCAGCTGTGTGGCAGCATGCTGAGGAGCCAGCCATAGGTTGTGTGCCTGGCACCACAGTGGCAGACGGAGCACAGGGACAGCTGGAAGGGCGGTGCTTCCATGCACAGAGAGCCCTCCAAGAGCAGCAGAACTGTGGGTGCATCTCCTCCGTCAGGTGCAGGAGACTGTGTGGCAATTCTGCCTTTTCTGGATGGCTTTGACCTGGAAACCAGGCTCAGTCTTATCTACCCAGACCATGTTGCATCTGACTAAAAGGTACATATGAAACTTGTCCATTTCAGAGCTGCAATAAGCAGGGATGGAAAGAAGATGTAAAAAAAAATGATGGGTTTTATAAAACCGCTTGTTTATGAATTGGGGTAACCATTATGAGAATGTCAGCCCTGACCCTGAATGATAACCAGTCTGAGGGATTTCCTGTCCAGTAACTCACAAAACTCCCTCAAGCCATTTCTCTTGTCTGGGATTTTAAAGCAGGCTCCCGAGTAGACTAACATGTGTATCATTCGTAGCGCTTTCCAGAGACAATAACAAAGAATCAAGCAGAATAAATGAATCTGCCAACAGCTGGCCACTTCCATCTGCTGAGGTAAAGGACTGCTTCAAGATTAAATTTCAGGCGTACAAAGACTCCTTTTTACCTTCTGAATTCCCCATCACTGTGCATTTCACACGGTGCCTCATTAGGTTGCAGAGCTGCTCAAAGTAGTCCATGTGAAAAATGCTGCTCAGGCTACCTTAACAAATCTGTAGGGCTTTTTTTCCTCCAGGAGTGGAACCTATCCCAAGGGCTCCATTATCCAGTTCCCCTTAGCTGTGTGGAAATAATTAATTTCACTTGAGTGGCTTTTGTTTAGAAAAATGTTCAGCTGAAGATATTTTGGTTTCAAGGCTGAAATTCCTGAGTCTGATTATTGTTTAAAAATGGATCTACCGTTTTCAATGAGAGGCATAGTTATAAAATTTTTCTGCCATTAATTCCAAGTTGCTGTGCTGGCATCAACTGTGTATTGATCTACTGGAAAGATTTCCTTTTCCTGTAGTTTTCTTTTCTTCTCAGGTGCCCCTGAGATCCCTATGTGGCTTAGTAGACAAACCCATGATCTTACTCTATTCTTTTCTTATTCCTTTGCTAAATATTTAATATGTGATAAGAGGAGAGACTCAGAAAAAAATATCTGGAATACGTATTCCAATAGTTTACTGAAGAAAAAAGATTAAAGTATCAGTTAAGGGACAATAGTTACAAACCTTTAAAATTACATATTTTTGTTTATATCTTTAGTAAATAATGATAAAAATAAATAATTCTTGAATGATTTTCAATGTTTTTTATGCAGAATTGCTTGAGAAGCAATGATATCATTATCCTGATATAGATATCCTAAACACGTGAAAACTAATACAATGATTTTGATGTGTACATTTTCAAGCATATATTTAACTTCATCTTTACCAAATCTAAACATATTGGTCATCTTCAGCTTTTTCAGTAAAAGGAGATGAGCAGATCCTTTTCATTACAACATAGAATCACAGAGCTATGGAAAAGTTTGGGTTGGGAGGAACATTTAAAGGTTGTCTAGTTCAATCCCAACCCCACAATGACCAGGGTCATCTTCAACTCGATCAGGTTACTCAGAGCACTCTCCAACTAGAGCTTGGATGATTCCAGGGACTGGGCACCCACCTCCTCTGTGGGCAGTGGGCAGGATGAAACCTGAGCCAGTGTTTCATCATCCTCATAGTAAAGTATTTCTTCCTTATATCTAGTCTCAATCTAATCTGTTTTAGTTTAAAACCATTAGCCCTTTGTCTTATGACAGCAGACCCTAATAAGAGGTTTGTTTCTATCATTTTTATAAGCCCCTGTAAGTACTGAAATGCTGCAACTGAATCTCCCAGAACCTTATCTTCCCCAGGCTAAACAACCCAAGCTCTCAGCCTTTCTTCACAGGAGAGGTTCTCCATCCCTCTGATAATTTTTGTGGGACTACTCAAGTAAGTCCATGCTTTTCCTGTGCAGAGGACCCCAGAGCCGAATGCAGCACTCCATGTGGGACCTCATTAGGGTGTCTCAGAGGGGTAACATGCCCTGATGTATTTTGAGATAATGCCTTGGAATGTCATTGCGATCTAAGAATCTGAAATTTAAATTTTTATAGAGCAGCCCTGAGATCTAATCAGGGAACATCCGCAGAGGATCACTGAAGGCCATATTTTATCACTGAACAAGTTAACCACAAGCTCATATTTAGGCATCTACTTTATATTTATTTTGTGACTGGGCAATGAAATATGCTGCCAAAAGAGCTTTTTATTTGTGTTTTTGTCTTTTAAAATCTCACTTTGCTTGATGAACTGGAGGAAGAAAAAGCAATCACTTTCTGGCTGAAAAGAAAGAAAAAGCAGTTGTGTACCATGAACAGATTAATTAGACCACTACATAAATACTGTTTTATTACTAATAAAAAGTATGATCATACTGGTGTTAACAAAAGCATGGATAAAGAGTCAGCAAAAGGAATGAAAGGAAGGACAAGCCTTATTTTCTAAGATATTCATAATTAAATAATAGAAATTTTAAAAGAATAGGGCAAATGAATCAGAGGTGGGACTTATGATTAGTCCTTGCCGTTATGGAAACACTGAAAGATCTGGAATCACAAGATTTAGTGCTTTCTACAGCATACATGATGTGTCCAGATGCAGCAACCATTTTGCAGTGTCTAGGAAAATGCTGTGTCAGTGACTGTAAGGAAGGTATAGTGTTTCTACGAATTGTACACCAGGAGAAAATATTAGAAATTGCTTGGGTGTATGTTGGTGCATTGACCTCTGTCCCTCCAGGTATGTGCAGTGATCCGTTGTCTTCTGCAGGTGTCACACAGACCATTACAGCACAGAGCTGGCACTGTGACATCCAATAATAAGCCTGCTGTGCTTATGTCTTAGACCTGATTACAGTTCCTTAGAGCTGCAGAAGTCTTGCTATCTGGAGTAGAAATCTTGGGCTTAGTACCACCATCCTCTAATAATCAGGAAAATTTTAATTTGCAAGGAAATCAGGAAAATTTTAAATTGTAAGTTAAGAAAAAAAATAATGTTTTACCTATCCTTCCATCTTCTCATCATGATGTAAATATCACCTGAAGATCTTGCCTGAGAGATTGCAGAGAGCAGTTTCAAGGACTGTTTTATTTTATTGGGTGAAAATTACTGTCTGTGTAATGGCTCAGGCAAAAAGCAATAAAGCTGTCTTTGGATACTTGCCTGGCCTTCAGCTTTGCTAAAAGTATATGCTGAAAATCAAATTAGCTGAGAAACTTTATAGAAGTTGACTGCTGCCATTGCTGTATCTATATGGACAATGCCAGTGTTGCTAGACATTTCTGAAAAGCTTTATACTCCTGAATGCCTAATAGTGTAATCTCAGCACTACTTAAATCAGTAGGACCTACTAAACCCCAGGAAAACAGATACTTGAGAAACTAGTGCATTTTAGTCCTTGTCACTTCTAGATGTGCGTGATTGAGATTGATATTCCTATTTGATGTAGCTGAAGCAGCTCAAACAATGATAGATTTGTTTAGACAACAGGTTCATGTGATGTAATCCCTTTTATGGGTCCATGAGGTCAACAATCCATAGCAATGCCAACAGACAGCTAAGGGCCTGATCCCCTTTTCTACCTACTTGCCTAAATTCTGTAATTCACTGTAGCTGTAGAACATTCTTACCACAGCATTAGAATGATCAAGTCACAGAAAAATGAACAAGGGAGGGAGGAAGAACTGTTCAGGGAAGTGCCAGCTCCAGCAGATAGGTCTGTTGCAGGCCAGGCTGGAACCATGCAAAGATGCTGGCAGCAGCTTAGCTGCATCAGCCCGTCAGCTGGGCTTGTCACACTGGGCTCAGCACTCCACCAGGGGCCTGTGCTGCTTCTGACTCTCTGCCAGGTTTAGTCAGCAGTAGCTCAGATCTCTGCTGTGATACCAAAATGCACTAAGAATGTCTAAATTTGTTGTCCTCTCTGTCTTGAAAAGACTTCCTAAGGGCAAAATTTGGGAAAAACAGCCAGTGCCTGGCAGTTTTCCTTGTTCATTGGATATGTTTCACTACTTGCAGGACTCTAGGATTTTCAACAAGCAGAAGGTAAGTCAGCAGTGCCCAAGAGATGTCGCAAGTATGAGGTGAGCACCTCCCAGCAGATTTTTTAAAGGAACTTGTGTGTTTAGGTGTTATAGAGTGCCAAGAAAGAACAATTATATTTAAAACTCCCAGAACACACGTCACTTCACATCTAACACTTATGCAGAGCACTCTGAGATCCTCAAGAGTGCTCTGAGTGAAAAAGGTGGCGTCCTGCCGACTGAGCCATGAAGATACACAAACTCTACCATGACTTCAGTGAAGTCATGACTTCGCTTTTTACCTTTTATCTGGCAGTAATATGATGTATGCACACCTGTAATAAAAAAAAAGAGAGAGAGAAAAGCTAGGTATGCCAAGTCCTGCAGTTTCTCAGTATGATCAGATTTCTGGGATGTCAGATGGGATGAAAACCAGAAGATCACTCTGAAAATTACAGTAGTTCCAGGACCGACTCCAGTCTGGGAAAAGGACTCATTATAAATGGTACCAGGCACATACACTGAAACCTGGAGATCTGCTAACTAGATAAATCATTAGTACCCAGCATTAGGCAAAACCAGGACATGTTGGTTTACATAGTTAGGGGGGAAGAGCAGGAAAGCAGATGAGGAAGGTGTGCTTCCTTTTCTTCGCAGTGAGGTCTCTAATTTGTGCTAACGAGAGGCACTAACAACACCAACAACAAAAGCAGCAATTTTAATTGTACGTTGTAAAAATTACATTGCTGCATTTTCTGCTAACAGATCCCTTCAGTTTCCTTAGACATAGATACTCTGATATGTGTTGAATGTTGTGTATAATAGGTCATTCAACAGAAATCTGTCCAATGAATCCAGGATCATAATGCTAAGTAATAATATTTAAATAATATTTTGTTTTACACTTCCGTTTTTTGGAATATATATATATATAGGAAGATAGATAGATAGACATAGATATAAAATATATAATATTTATATTATTCTATTTACATTATGAGACCAAATATCATGTCTAGTATCAGTTGTAATTTGACAAGGTTGCTAGAAACCCTGTAAGCAAAAAGCAGTGTTTATTGTCCACATCTGCTTTCAGTTTCTTCAGGCTACAGTTAGAGTAAGATATCTGTCATCTACCTCATAGAAATAATCTGATGATTAATCATCTTATGCTAAATGTCAAAGAGCAGCCTGCAGTCAGCTTCTGAAATTTATATTTAGGTATTTGCCAGTTTTCAGTTCCTGATAACAATCAGCCAGTCTGTTGATTTTCTAAAAATAACTTTTTTCTTAAAATACTTTTGAAAAACTCTATGAGACTGCAAATGCTGTGACTTGTGAATGCTTGAAGGGATTTACATTTATTACTAATAGTTTTGTCTCGAGGGAAGAAGAGTAATATCCAAATTACTTCTGATTGTACAGAAATACAAATTTTTATTGTAACAACAAGAAAAATCAGAGGTGTGCATCTATTTTTTACTAACTGTTAATATGACTCCATTCATCTGATGAATGAAGACCTATGTTCAGGCTGGACTATTAGACTTATTGTTAATCCAGATGACATCACTTCTCTTTATTGTAAAATCAGACTATGTCTGAAGTTACAGCTGTAAAAGACGGTCTAGTCACATTTTATTCAAAGAATATATTTCCTAGAGTAAATTAAAACACTCAAATATGAGTTTACCACAGTTTGTTTTTCAGGCATATCTCCACCTTACCTTCATTCATTTTTTGACATCTTAGACCAACACTCCCTGGAAGAATTAACACTAAAAAAACATCATAATCACTTGCCATCAAACCAGTCACTCAACACAGATGACCCAGACAACTTAGGCAAGAAATGTGAAATGCCTTGCTGTGAGAAATTAATATCTGTGAATAATGATACAGAAAGCACTTTTATGCCCTTTGCTATGGATTTTATTTTGATTAAGGTAATGGGGTTTTGCAAATGTGTAAGTTTCAAAGTCAATTATACCATGTACAAATAGTGTGCTAAGGGCACAGACATGGCTATATACCTTTCCTTCCTAAAGACCTTTTCAGTTTCTGACTCTTTTATCACCTTGCATTACTGTGCAGGGTGGTAATGCACTGTGGTATTTGGATATATCACACATTTTTATGTAGTTTCATATATCATATAAAAATATCTGTTGGAATGCTGAACTGAAATAGATACTGAGAACTACCTTGCATCTATGATAGTGAAAAACTTTGCAGATATTATTAGCTATTTTTTTTCATTGTTTTTACCTTTGTTTTTCACCTTATTTATAAAAGTGTTTGATAAACAACTGCAGGAATAAGTTTCTGACATTATCCTGCATATTCACCTGTGATAATTTCTGCTACACTATCAACAGTAAAATGCTATCAGAACCATACATTTTTGGTGGCACTCAGTAAAAGAGGAAAGAAAACCTCATTGTGAATAATGAGACAACCTTATCTGTTAAATAATGATGCCTTCTTCTAAGCAATACTTGTGTTTGTGCTGCTTACAGGAAGATTTCCTGAATGGATAGAAATATTTTAGCACAAAACCATTACAGATTGCATACCACTGATGATGAACCAGGTAAGCTTGTTCTTGAAGATGAAAGCACAGCTAAAAATCAGTTATTCATTTATTTGTTTACATCCATTCCTTTTCAGCAAATAGGAAGGTACAATAAGAAGAACTGACTGGCTTTTATCTGTGCTGGGGGAGTCTGCAGGGCCAAGAGATAGAGGCTATGCTTGTAGATAATGAAGGGTCAGGCACTCTACTGACTAGATGAACATCAAGAAATAAAACAGCGATAACTGCTTGAGAAACCCTCAGGTATGGAGAAAAAAGAATGCAAGGAAATAATGAGGCCATATTAAGTTGACACAAAAGGCAGCTGTGGCAGAACAGAGCTTCTATGTCTTGCTACACTTCTGAAGAGGAGCTGTAGGCTACATCTTCTAATCCCTTGTAGACTACATGTACTAATCTCTTAATAGCAATAGTGAAATGATTGATTAAACTTTTGTTAATTATTTTTTGTGGGCTTATTTTGGGCAATAGGAAAAAAAAAACTGTGTTAAATGTTGCTAACAAGACTGACAAATCTGCCCAAGGGAGTGCTGCTTCTAGCAAATACTAATATGTTTGAAATGTTTTACAAGATGTATATGACACCTTAAGTATTCTGAGAAGAGGCTTAATCATTCAGTGCTCTGAGTTCAGTGCTGCCATGGGTAACTTTCTGACATCACCACGCTTTCTTTGGAAGAAGGTAAAACCAGTTACTCAAGTTTCTCTTTCTTTCTACCTCCTCTTGCACCCATTCAATACTTGCAAGTCTCTGCCTTTATCAGGCAGCTCGTTAGCACACCCTGTAAACCAGATTACTAAAACTGTCATTATTTTAAAGCTTTCAGGGTGGGCTCACAACCACCTGCAAATGAAAACAGGGAAGAGCATGGTAATGCAGAATGGTAAGAAGTAATGATAATCAAGAAGTGGCAGAAACTGAAAATGTCTTTTAGGAAGAAAAAGTATATAGCTGTGACATGAATAATGCCTCAGCTTCTCAGGAGTGCTTGTCTCCTGGAGTACACTCCACATCACCAGAGCACAAGGTGATGTTTATTTGAAAGTGAGTGGAGGGATGCTCACTGTCAGAGTGGCTTTCAACTTCCTCATAATTACTTTGAGTAGCATCAGAGTACTACCAAAGGAAATAATCCTTTTAATTGGTGTCCAACCCCTACTGATGACCACCTGTGCCAGTGCTAGGGGCTCCAGCTAGTCAGCTTTCTTCCACAGCTTTATATCAAGACCTTGAGTGGCACTGGAGTGCTGGGTAGGAAACCTATCCTTGCATTGTATGGCTACAGCAGGTACTTCAGCACACAACCAGGTGTCTTTGGACCTTACAGACCAATCAGGGAGATATTTAACAAATTCAGCAACCTACAGAATAGACAGTGCTAAAAAGTGGGCAACTGAATTTCAGTATTAGGCTTGAGGTTTTTTTCATTTGTCAATTCTAAATTTGTGGCATGTATTTTTCCTTGTAGACACCCCTTTCATTTTCTCATATTAAATTAAAAGAATGATACAAACCTCCTTTTTAAAGTATTTCAGATATCCGCCACAGAAAAGTGCAATTAAAAATGCATATAGTATTGATACATGAGAATACTTTTGTGCTAAAGTTCTGATTAAATATGAAGATTCATACACTCCAGATATATTGTATAAGCACTGGCTCCTTGTCTGTTGTGCATTGATTTACAGCATCTGAAATGAACCATAATGGACTGCTTAGGAAATACTTTGTGGAAAAAATAAACAACGTGATAAAAAGAAAAAGATAAGCTGGGCAGGGCACTAGAATTTGAAAAGGAAAAGTAAAAAAATTATTTGATTTACCAGAATGCAAAATCCTGAAAAAGAGCTACATAATATACAAACACGTTTTTTCCTCATGAGTTTGCATCAATATAGCATGGTTTCAAGCAAGTTCACCCTTAAGCAATAGTCTTTGCTATCAGCTCTACACACTCTACTCAGTATAACCAAACAAAAGTCGTCTTTATGCTGAAGAAGAATATCATGCATGAAACAAAAAAGGGAAAAACATGAAACTATTCAGAAATTAAATGTATATGAAATATCACATCTTTTACAAAAATCTCTAATTTATCAAGATTTTGCAGCATATTAAGTACAAAAGGAAACTCTCCAGCTTCACAATTTTTTAACTCTTTCCCTACATTTTCAAAAATGTGAAGCCAAAGACAACAGAACAAGGATTTTTTTACCAGAGATGATGTTGTCACCATCATCCAGCTAGAGTCAAGCAACCTGGCTGGTTCAGAACCTGGCTGTGTACAGTCTCCAGTTATTGCAAGACATGATACTCCTTAACATCTTTTGGTCTTTGCCACCATGAAGTATGTCTGAAAATTCTCACGGAAAAGACGTTATATTATATGCTCTAGCCATGCACTTTATGAAACGGACCAGGCCTTGTGCACTCCTGACAGCCAATGTTTACTGGTTGAAATAAAATACTGACTGGATTTCCTGGTTTCCAACAAAGTCACTGTTTACCATATAACATTTCTGATTCTTCAGGAGTGTAGTTCCTGATTTCACCACTTCCAAATGAAACAAATGCCTTTAATAACACTTTCAGTGCTGTGCCATTCTGAAATTATTTTTACGCCTTAAAGATGGAGCTTTCTGCACTGCTATCTCTGATGTACTATTTATATCAGAAGTGGAAGCATAGAGTAGCAGCTTGTTTCAGGCAGGAAGAGACCTTAGAACATCTATAGACCAACCCCTTACCCAAAGCAGGGCCAGCTGTGGGGTCAGTCCAGGATGCTTGTGGCTTGTTCCAGGGCTTGAAATCCTTCCAAGCACAGAGATGTCACATCTTGGAGCAGCCTCAATGACCTCTCCTCATAAGTTATGTGGGTTGGTTAGATGCCCCCAAATCTGTCCTGTTTCTAGGCTGAAGCAGCCCAGCTCCCTCAGCCTCTCCTCAGGGAACAAGTGCTCCAGACCAACCACCAGAGATGGCCCCCACAAGCTCCCCCCAGTTTCTCCAGGTGTTTGCTGTGTTGGGGCCAAGACTGGACACCGCCTCCAGTTATGCTCTGAGGAGCACCATGTGCACGGGGCACAATCCCTTCCCTCAGCCTGTGGCCCATGTGGTTCGTGAAGCCCAGGATGCTGCTGGCTGCCTTTGCTCCAGGACATGCCACAGGCTCGTGTCCAGCTCACTGCCCATTACCACCTCATGGCCCCTCTTTCCTCAGCCTGTCCCACCGCAGAGACCCTGCCCTCCCTGTGGCACTGCTTGGCACTTGCATTTGCTGACTTTCGTGGGATTCCTGTCAACCCATTTCTGCAGGTCCCACTGGCCTTGCCCTGAGGTGTGCTGAGTTGCATGGTGGCAGATTGTTATTGTGAGGAAGCCTATGGAAACATAATTGTACATATAAGTGTTCCCAGACTGACCTTACAAATTAATTTCAAAGGCAAAACCTTATGAATAAACATTAGGAGTAGCTACTGTGCAGTCAAGTTCTTTTTCATAATAGTCTTATTGTAAAGGGCACTGAGGAATACAGAGAATAACTGTGTATAGGCTCAAAAATCTTAAAATAATTGCAAGGTTAGAGACTAGCATACTCCCCCATCACTTCCACAGATCTGATTAAACAGTCGCTTAAAAAAAAAAGAAAGAGAAAAAATGAAGTTTAATGTTGTACTCTATTTATTTTAAAGAAAATTACTTTGGTTTCCCACAGGAAGATGATAATTAAGGAAACAAAAGAAAAAAAAATAACTGAAGATAGGCAGCATATTTTTACATGTGTAAAGAAGAGCATCAGAGACTTTAATCTTTTTTGCCCCTTGTGACATTCACTTTGAAAGAGAAAGAGAAAGAGTCCTAAGTGATGGCACCTGGCAAATGAGCTGTGATCTTTCACTCTTACCCCCAAAGACACCCCTAAATTATAGGCATTTGATATATTCAAGTATAATGTTGATAACTACAGATCTCTGAGCAGTAGAAGGAATAAATTTATACAGGAAAGCTGCCCTTTTTTGAAGCTTTTGTCAAAATTGACTCTGTTATTCTGCAGAGCTGTTAATGAAAAAATGCCCACACAGATCTAGAAAAACAAGTTGAGAGCAGAAAAGCAAAATTCTGGAACTCTTCACACAAATATGACAACGGTGGTAAAAAAAAAAAAGAGTGAGAAAAAAAAATTGGTTTATAAGCTTTTATTAGAAGTGTTTCATTTCAGTTTTGAACTTTTAAATTTATCACATATTTTGTTTTCTGAGTAACCGTAAGTAATGCATTAAGTAATTTACTGAATGTTTTTACTGCCAATTCATTCTCTGTGATTTAATTGTTGTGGGAAATGGACAAGAATTTTTATACAGGGTTAGATAAAATTGCCTGACTTATTTTTAAAATGTATTTAAATAAAAAATCAATACAATGTCTGAAGATCAGCTCTGACGTGTACAGTCATCCTCATTTCCAAAATATTCAGATATACGAAGATCAGATGATCATCCATATGTTGCAGAAAATTTACACTGAAATAACCTGCGGGGAAGGATTATGGCAGTTTTATAGGAGGCTATATCTTAAGTCATTTTAAGTAGTTTTACATGTCTTGACTTATAGCTATGAATTATAGCAGCTCTGTGGGCTAAGAAAAGCACTAGACATATCATGCAATTGATTTTTATGTTCAAACATTTGTTATGTCAGATTTGATGGAAAGAGTGCAGAGTAGCCTGGAAAGGAAGTGTTTCTATGGGTGTCCTTAAACCTAGAGAAAAATCGTAATTTAAATGTACATTTGAGTAATAGGGTATCTAGAGAAGCCAACACCTTGCATCAATGACATCAGTTCACTTCACAAATGAAGGAAAAGAAATATGGTACAAATTGATCCATTTGTATTCTGTTTTGCTATTTTTCCATTTGAAAACAGAAGAAGAGAACGAAACAAGTGAAAGGCTGTTATTACAGCAATGATGTGTTATATGCTACTGTACATTATCAGGAGATAATGCGTTAGCATTTTTGTGGATCACTACCAGTCATAATTCCTGACAACCATAAGCATGTCCACCAAAAAAGGTCACAGTTATGGGCTGTCACAGCCCACTGAATAAAATGAAATGCAATACTATGCTGCCGTAACTACTTGAGTTGTAAAGGGAAGCAACAATTTATTGAGTAGATTAAGAATTTGAAAAGAGTCCACTGCTACAAAAGCTGGTTTAATACCAGATATATTCTTACATAAGGCAGAGGGTGTAAAACCATTTGAAGCAGAGGGTTACGCTAGAAGAAAAGTCATGTATGGCTACAGGGGAGATGGAATCACAACACCATTATGCTGCAAGAAGCCAGCATCATGCAAAATAAAATTTTGTCCCTGCAAATTTTAGGGAGACTACACAAGCCACCTCTGACCATACAAAACTGCTGAAATTGCTAAATGCTAAGATTTATGCACTAAGTCTTTTGCTGTGTTGGCACGGCCTAGGTGATAGGCAGGGAGGCAAGGGCGTTGTCAGACCAGCTGTCAGTATGTAAATAATCTTCATGGCTGTGCTATATTGCTTAATGATGGGTAAAATTATATTATACTAGTCTTCACAAAATGTTTTCCTCCTAAATTACTACTCACCACATGTTTATGTTTGAAGAATATTAATGCTGTGAGTTGAGTTATACTCAACTGATAGTGGCTAACACGTTCACTTCCTTTTTAAAAATGTCTTTAAATTTCTCCATAGTACTAGGTATAGCTGAAAAAATAATTGCCTCTAGCTTGAGGGTAAGTATACATCCTTGTACAACAGAGACGCCCTTCTGAGACTTACACTGTGGTAATTACATGGTCAAAGGCAGCTTCTTGCCTTGTTTCTGTAGAAGATACGTGGGAGGGCATTAATCATGTACTCACCTGTAATCATGTAATCACAGAGCCAGGGTGGCTGAAAAGCTTATTTGTTTGAGCTTTTCATTTCGGCTTCTTCTGGACACTCTTATTGCAGAAACTGTATTAGTTCATAATTTGGCATATTAACTTAAGTCAGCCATCAATTTTCATTTGCATTACTATTTTCAGGCCTTAGCTGCACTAGTTGAGGGCAAAACATGCTGCCTGATGAAGGAGTAGAACAGCTAGAGCTGAAATGCTTTGCAGACACTGCAGCTAAATCCAACAGAGTTTGTGAGGCACAGCCCTGGAGAGGATGGAAGACGTGGAAAAATAGGACACCAGTGAGCCAGATAGGAACCTCTAGATTCAATCATAAAAGCTCTGGTGGCACAGTGGTGGGATCTTTCAGGTTAAATGTAGGCTGAAAGGAGTTTGGCACCACAAGCAAGGGAACTTTTCCTCTTGTCTAGAAAATAGAGAGTTTGGCTGTTATTCAGCAGTTTCTCTTTTGAAAGAAACTTCTATAGGATTCCAAATTTTGATTCAAATGCTTAGGTCAAATAAGAATAGCAGCTTAGAATGCAATCTGACATGTGTTAGGTTCATGTGCTGTACAGAAAGCCAATTCAAACCAGATACAATTTCATTGTATACAATGATGCTTATTGTTTGTAATCTACTTTATATCATAATAGAAAAGACAGCAGAACTAGAAAGGAGAGAATGAGTGCGGCACTGTACCCCCTCTTACTGATGGTTTCCTGCCCTCTCCATGGGGTCTCCCTCCTTCCCCTGCCCCAGTCCTGGCCACTCCTCNTGGCCCCAGGCTTTGGGGAGGCAGCATGGAATAAAGACCTTTGCAGTGCCATGAGGAGAGCCTTCTCACCTCCTTTGCCATCACTGAAGTTGCAGGCTGGCAGCTGGAGCAGCGGTGCGGGGAGTCCGAGATGGACTGCAGGAGGGCAGAGAATCCCTGCCTTGTCCCAAGAAGCCCCCGCTGCGCTCCCAGGGAAAGCTGCAGCAGCTAAGCAACACCCAGCACTGCAACAAATGAGCAACGATCCATATAAGCATAAAAGATGAAATCATCCATTTCTCAGGTAAGTATGCCAGTTCAAATAACTTAAATATAAGTGTTGCACAGGGACAAAACCACAAAGCTCAGATTTAATACCTCAGTTAGGAAGACTTTAGTCTCTGATGTAACTGTTACTGACCTGGTGTAGGCCACGTGTTCAGACTTGAGAACAGCTGCACAACATTGATATTTATATTGTGCCCAGATGTAGCCTGTTTATGTCCTATTTGTAACACAGAGTGAACTAGGTCACACAGGGCCATGAAGATGATGAAAGGTCTGAAGGGGAAGCCTTATGAGGAGCGTCTGAGGACCCTTGGTCTGTTCAGCCTGGAGAAGAGAAGACTGAGGGGAGATGTCATTGTGGTCTTCAATGTCCTCAGGAGGGGAAGCGGAGGGGCAGGTACTGATCTCTTCACTCTCATGACCTGTGACAGGACCTGAGGAAATGGCCTTAAACTGAGTAGAGAGAGGTTTAGGTTGGATATCAGGAAAAGGTTTTTGACTCAAAGAATCTTAAGGCACTGTAACAGACTCTCCAAGGAAGTGGTCACAGCACCAAGCGTGACAGAGTCCAAGAAGGGTTTGGACAACACTCTGAGGCACCTGGTGTGATTCTTGGGGTGTCCTGTACAGGGCAGGAGCTGGACTTCATCATCCTGAAGAATCCCTTCCAGATAAGCATATTCTATGATTCTGTGATAACTCTTCTGAGGTTGTAAGCGTGGAAAGAGTGGCTTTTTCATGTTTCTCATCAATGCTATCTGACTCTGTTTTGCTCTTTTGTTAATTTAACTATCTGTATGCTAGTAATTTTTAAAATATTGCATGCGGATTACAGTGTTTGCCATTCATCAGGAGCAGACATCTTACTCCAAATGTAGCTCATTAGTTTTCAATGTTGACTATTGTTTGGGTTTTTAAATTTATTGGCATCCCTCTGCAGGAAAAAGTCAGGAAAAAGCTGTGTATATCTGTGTAGCTAATGATATAGTCCCCCCCATAATTTCATTTTTCTCATCTCAGTGTTATATCATTGGATTGTCCTAAATCAGTTGTCACTCTAGTCAGTCTCACTGTGCTTGATGACTGTGGAATTTACTACATTCTTCTAGCAAAAAACCAAGTAAGGGAATACTTAAAGGCAATATGTTTTTATACTGAGAATATGGAGAAAAAGATCTACAAGTGTGGCTTTGTTGAATCTGTTTATTTTCAACTTGTGTAGAGTACCAAGTTCTGCTGACACCAGTAGCTCTTCTCTATAGCTTTTGAGCAGAACTAGAGCATAAATTGTATGAGCAACAAAAAAAATGCTAAGCTTAAAACCATCAGATAATACCGGGTGACAGAAAATGCAACCATTTACATGCAAATAGCTTTGAGGCTATACTGACTCTAAAGGTGTGATGGGCTGCATTTATTAAGGTCGTATTCCTTAGAGACATTATACTTGCTCATAGGCTTTGTAAGCTGCTTATGTCCCTGCATGATTTCCTGACAGCAATCTTGTCTTTGCTCTCATGATTTCTTCACTTTTCTCACATTTTCCTTATCACTCATTCGTCTGTGTGTGTCAGTGTCTAACAACACAAATGAGCTGTGGCCTCAAAGCCTCAGGGTTCTACACACGTCACTTGAAATAAATGGCTTATCTTGATGCAAGATTTAGGTTACTGAATAAGCCTGCAGATTTTTTTCTTCACTACCTTTTTTTTTTTTTTTTTAATGGTTCTTCTTACTCCTGAAGTTCATTCATTTCAATTCCTCTGCTTGGAGAAATTTTGAGTACTGCTGCAGACTATTATAGTAAGAATCCAGAAGGTGAAATATTTTCAGATCAAAGTAGATTCAGTACTTTTTTCTAGATACCACTGCTGGTATGTCACTGATAAATTAGAACAGATATGCTACTGGACCCAATACTGGCTCCACTCCTGTTTAACATCTTTATTAACGATCTGAATGATGTGGCAGAGTGTACACTCAGCAAGTTTGTAAATGACATTAAACTGGGAGGAGTGGCTGATGTCAAGGTCAATGGGTTGTGCTGCCATCTAGAAGGATCTCAACAGCTGGAGAAATGGACTGGCTGGAATCTCATGACATTCAGTAAGGGAAAGTAAAAAATTCTGCAGTGGAAGAGGAGCAGCTCCAGGTAGCAATATACACTGGGGGCCGTACAGCTTTGGAAAGCAGGTTGGCAGAAAAAGTCTTGGGGATCCTAGTTGCCACCAGGTTGGATATGAACCAGAAATGTGCTCTTGCTGCAAAGGAGATGAAACATATTCTGGTCTGCATTAGGCAAACCATTGCCAGAAAGATGGACATAAATAAAGATTTATGTCCTGTCTCTGTATGTTAAAAATCAGCAATACATCTGAGTCTGTGGGCCTCATTCTTCTGGAAACTGAGGTTGCTCAAGTGTGTTGCTAAAACCTATCAAGGTTGTAGAAAAACAGAAGTTAGTCACCTGGTCTAATTCAGCCCCTGGAGTAATCTTCCTTCTTCGTTAAGTATGCACCAAGTATCCTAATTTCTTCAAAGCATAGTTAGCAATCGTGACTATCCCTGTAAGGGATAATTAGACTTTAATCAACTGTGTCTTTTGACTTCAAAGGTCAAGAATTATTCCAACACATCCCTGGCAACTATTCGCTTTAAGAAGAAAATAATTAGTAGACAACCTGAAATAGAGAACACCTAGGCAGTTATTTTCAAACTTTTGGGATAAATTAAAAAAAAAAAATAGTTTTGATAAGTCGGGCCCATATTAGCTGTAGTTTCTGTTTATTTTCTTTACTGAGGCATGCAATTTATAATTGCACCCTTGGAATTCTTTACTGACTAGAATGGATGCATATGTCTTTTCTTACTAAATAATCATGTATTAGAAACCTTTCTAACAAATTCAGAAAATTCTGTGTGATCAGTGATGTTGCAAACGGAATTCTAAATTTCTCCATTCCTCTCTAGGCTTTTATTTTTATTGTTACAAGTTGATTTTCTAGTTGCCCTCTATTCTTCTCCTATGCCTCATAGAATTCTAGAGGGACACACCGACATTTGCTATTTTCGTGATTCCTGAAATGTTGTTTCACCTGTGTTTGCATTAGTATTCACTGTCCAAAACAACACTAGGAGAAAGGAGGTCTGGAATAACAAATGATTACCTTAAAGCCTGCTCAAGTGCTGCCTTTTTTATAATATATATGGATGGCTGAACTGGCAAACTATGAGGTTGATCATAAGCATGTTTCTTAAAAATCATATCCAAGGCAGCCCTTGATTTGACATTGCACAAGTAGTCATCTTAATAACTTAAAACTCTACCTTACATATTAGGGTATTTATCTGAGATCCAATGTTACGAAATAGTAAATAATATGTGCAGAATTGTGACAGTTTTTCTTTCAAGAACTTGCAGCATAGAGTGTCTATTAAAAAATGTATGAAATATTTCTCTAGATAATACTGAAAGACACTGTTTTTTTCTGGAAATTCAAGTTCTCATTGTGAGAATTTAGTATTCTCTTTAAGCATCTCTGGATCTCAGTAGCATTTTAAATACTCCCATCTACTATTAATAGCTCTAATTACTTTATATGGTGTTTGTGATTAACTGATTTAATCGATGACATGATTTTGAATGAAATATATATTTTTAGTGCAGAGATTTTCAAGCCTTTATAAAATTTGGTATATGGGGCTATTTACAGCATCTCTAAGTGACTTATTTTTGTCCTAAATTTAAGAACATTGTTAAAAATAAAAGCAAATGCAGAAACACATTTAGTAGTTTTCAGTATTTTTGCAGAAGAAAAGTATACGGTAAGACAGAAGCTATTGCTGTAGGCTCTACAACTGTAGGAGGACTGATGTCTATTGAAAGATCAATACAGTGGCCCTCCATTTCTCATTTTGAAAGGAGCCATTGTCACCTGGCATCAAAATGATGCTTTAAAAATGCCCAATATGGTTTGCTCCTCTCTTTGAGGACCAGGTTTTACCAGCTTAACCCAGACTGAGTATTATCCAAAAGTGACTCACTCCAGCAGCAAGACACAAATACTTTCACACATTCAGCTTCAAAACTATGGAGGAGTAATAATTTCTGGTTTACTCCTTACATTTTTTTTTTCTCTTATGCATCATTTCCACTGGATCACTTTAGAAGGAAAACACAGGAAATAAGCACATTCAAGCATTCTGAAATCACTGGGTATTGAGATCCTTGTACTGAAGACATTCTTATAGAGCATTTCAAAACTGCAAGGTTTGTATAAAATAGTCACCTTCCTACCTACTGATTTGCATGAAGTGAATCTTTGATAGATAAATTCCAGAGAGCTTTATGGCATCCATCTTATTTGCAGGTAGTCTAAGCTGTAGATGTATAATACTCCAATTAGTGGCGCATATTGTAAGAGGTCTTCCTTCATAATTTCACCAGACTTTTATGTTAGAACAAGTAGTATGAGATCAAGATATTCTCCAGGGAATTCTTCATGGTCCACATTTTGATATTTTCATTTGACCAAAAGACATAGAAGGAGTTGGATAAGGGTCTCTTCAGATTTTTTTGTAGGCAAAATCTGGAGGTTGAAAAACACCTGAAAAAGGCTGACAGATTGTTATGGTTTTATAGTGTTTTGAAAGTGAGGTTATTTCTGACAATTGATGACAGACTTATCCTTGAAACCTGCATGCTTCAATTAGGAAAATATTGAGCAGATTGCATAAGCCATGAAGAAATAAACTTCAAAATAAGAATCAGATTTAATTTTAAAAGTTCATATAATTTCAGCTTCGTGATTAAGTTCAAAGACCCTACAAACTAAGGAGTTGAACTTTGTAAAGAACATGCATCTGACACATTCAAAGAATAATGTTAATTTATAAGAAATCGGGAGATATTATTACATCTTAATGTATGCAAAAATAGTCATTACTTTTAAAAGAAATCTTGTCCAACTGCTTGGTTTTAAGTGGGTTTAGTGGTAGAATATGCTCTTTTAAAGTAGAGTGATTCTCTCTACTGCAGTGATTCCATGGTACTACAAAGTTTTTGTTCTTTTTATATAATGAACAAATCTAATAATCTCTCCTTCTAAAATCTTAGCTGTGCAACCTCTTTCAATCTGTCCCATTTCCCAAGCTCCTTACCTTACAATTACATGTCTGATTTCCCAGTATCATCAATACAAGAATCTTGTGTTGGAAGAAAATGAAAAATCTGAAACAGCTCCTAAATGACTAAAACCTTCTCACAGAGCTCAGAACAGTAGAATTAGATTAGCACTTTTCACTTAGTTTAGTAATTTAATTAATTCATTCATTCATGCTAATAATTAATAATAATTCTTTGGATTTTTTAAGTGTTCCACTGACTCAGAAACTTTGTGAATAATCATCTGCCATAGGACCACTGTTCATCAGTCTGTTTTGTATAAAATTAGCCTGAGGGAATGCACCATTACCCTGGTTGGGACCTGTCAAACAATGATGATTCAGTTTGTAGGATTTGCCTCTCAAGTATGTGTTATAGACATAGGTATTAGCTGGAAAAATTATTCTGTGGGAATACTAAATTCAGACTTCAACTTCTATTTCTGCAGGATGATTTATTTCATTTATTCCCATTATTACTGTAATCAATTCATTAGCTTCTTTAGACACCAAATGTAATAGAAGATCCCCTCATGACAAATGTGAGAGCTGTATTGTTGCCTAAGATGAATATAAATATAATTATACATATATCTAAATTATTATCATTCATTTGCTAAAACCTTATAAAGACAATGTTGATTTTCCTAAGATGAATTATTTTTCTTTTTGCTGTATAATTAAAAAGTGAGTTGCTGCTCTGGGAAAAATACTCTGGTTTTAAAGGTCAGAAAATTGAAAATTCCATTCCTAAACTAAGTTATAAGCAGCGTTTAGATCTGAAAGATCGTTTTTCTGCTGAAGGCATTCAAGGAGGTTGATTGCAGAGCACATTGAATGTAAGCCCATTCAGTCAGGCTCCATGAAAAGCAGCAGTGGAGAAGAGCTCATAGAGGTGGTGGTGCTGCTGCCTTGGTCGGTACAACCACCTGCTCTCCTGCTTCCCTCTGAGAAGCCCATACTAGCTGGCACTAACCACTAGCACGGAGCAATAATGTGGAACAAACAATACTCAGTCACTCCACTGGAGATTCCAGAGAGCTTTCTTTTGGAAGAGCCTCTGTTTGATCCAACAGGCATCTAGCTTGTGTGTTTTGCTGAGTAACAGAAACCAAGACACAGGAAACGCAGAGAAGCAAGAGGCTTAGAAAACTCGTGTTTAATCTAAACGTGCCTTCACAACACAGAAAGGGAGCTTCAGATCTCCCTACAGCTGGAGGGAGAGTAGTTCAAAGTCAGTAGTTCTCATACCTTTTAAGCACAGAAGACTGGCTATTCTGGGGAAGAGGATATACCCAGTAGCTGACATTGCAGCTCTACCAAAACACAGAAAAAAAGATAGCGTAATTCGACAGAGAGTGGGAGTGTGTTGCCAGGAGGGGGGAAGAATAAAAGGAGGTCTGATGTCCAGTCCCTGATCTTATGTTCCTTGTGCATTTTGGATACAGAAGGCTGGGTATAAAATGCGTAAGAAAACCTAAAAATGGAAACCAGGGTGTCCTGAGTTTGGCAGGGAAGCAGGTAAAAGGAGTGCATCGTGTTTGTCATTCCCACTGCACAAGGGAATGATCCTTTACTGATTCACACATGCTTTCTTTCTTAAGAACAATCCAATCCATGGAATAACCACCCTGCACCTCTCGTCAGAGCATGGAAGAGTGAGGAGTCTGTGGCTTCAAGCGTCCTCCAAGTAGACATGTTCTACTGTCTCAGCACAGCAGAACTACCCTAAAGCTATTTAGCCTAAACTTGAGTGTAGCACCCTTAAGTCTGAGCAGTCTTTTCTGAGCTATTATTTCAAAGGTAAGGAGCAAAGCCCACTGCCACAGTACCCACATCATTATTGGAGTTAGCCCTGTGAGGTACACTAGTCCTAGAACTTCAGTCTGCTGTGCAAAGGAAGTTGTCACCCTGACAAGCAAAAATTCATTGAGAAATATATGCCTAGAACTCTGTGGGGTCTTTCAGAGCTCTGGCTTATAAAATAAGTACCTATCAAATATCCCACCTCTAGAGACATATTGTAAGAGCTGAAGAAAACGGCAATCAATCACACTACACTAAAAGTACTCTTATAGGCCTTATTCACCAAGGATTAAATAGAATTTTTCACCCATAGAATCATAGAATCAGGATGAAGCTTTGTCAGGGGAGATTTAGGTTGGATACTACAAAAAGTTTCTTTATGCAGAGAGGGATTGGGCACTGGAACAGGCTCCCCAAGGATGTGGTCACAGTACCAAGCCTGACAGAGTTTAACAAGCATTTGGAAAATGCTCTCAGGCACATTCCTTGCGTTGTCCTGGGCAGGGCCAGGATTTGGACTCCATGATCCTTGTGGATCCAACTTGGGAGATCCTATGATTCCGACTTTCATCCTACACAATACCAGAGTGATACAAATGCTAGAGGAGGAAACTGTGACAATGGCTAGAGACTGCTCAGTACTGCAAACTTTTGGCTGCTATTTAACACATAATACATGTAATATTATCTCTCTTAATGGAAAATTAATGTGCTGTGAGTGCTGTGACACAGGCAGCTAAGACTGCCTTGTAGAAAAGCTACTGGACTCTCAGAACAAATTTGCCATTTTTAGAAAAACAAGGAAGAAAATAGAGAAAAAAACAAAAAAGAAAAAAAAATCACCTTATGTGTTTCATGGTTTTTTATTACTTTTATTGGAGTTGTTGCTCTAAAGTTTAATACAAAAGATCAACTGATAATTTTGAAAAAAGTGAACAGCATTAAAACAGAATGAGATTTCAGGCAAGGGGCTGGTTGTAACAGTGAGGTCCCTCCCATTTGACTCAACTGTGAAATATAAAGACCATAGCAATGTTGGGATGACCTGTAGGCAGCAAGAGTAAGAACCTTTGTATTACTGTGGGCTGTTGTCACAGGAAATTCCCTCTCTCTCATTTTACAGATTTTTTAGAGATTCCCTCTTTATTTTTTTTTAATTAAATGCTTTAGTTCTAGCAGAGAAAAACACGTTAACTTATGTCTTACCAACCATATTAAAATCACAAATCATGTTTTGGGACCAGATGTAGAGGCACATTGAACATAGTGGGGATTCATGCATTCCAGAAATCTGCACAAAGAGTTTTTGGAAGCTGGGTACTTCTATCTTATATTGCCACTTTTATTACCATCACATCAATATTTTTCCTAAGGGTAATAGAAGGGTTTTTTCACTAAATTTTAGCAATACATTTCTCCATTTCCAAACCCTTCTGTAGAATGCTGTTGCTTAAGCAAGACCTGTTTCCATTCACAGAGTGGCTTGTGTCATCCAAATATCCACATTTTATCTAGGTGAAGCTGTGTATGTTCCCCCAGAAAGTTCCAAGCCCCAGTTACCTAGCAAGAGTGAGGGACCGACAAGGAAGTGAAAGGCTTCATTTGTTCCTGATTCAGTCAGACTGCCTGGGACATTAACAGAATTGCAGATTTTGGCCTCAGGACTATGGCTAACGTCTGACATTATTTACTTACTGGTAGTCTAAGAGCCATTAGTTCAAAGTACTTTCTCTCTCACTTTGACTCCTCCAGAGTGAAGGATGAGCATAAATACTGACATGTATCCTGAATCTCCTTTTAGTGGTTGAGTGAAATATTTATGATATCCTTGCTTATTGTTCCACTAATAAGTGGTCACATTTCAGAATAAACCTCGCAAGAGTAATAAAAGGGAAAAATACCCTGGTACGTTGTTACATTATACATATATATATACAACATGTATACATATTTGGGTATCTCTCTGTACACACATATAGGATGTATTAATGGTCAATAAAACCTCCTTCTGTGTTATATTGTGGTATAATCATTCTGGGCAGTAAAAACTCGTATTTTACATGCTGTCATGTGTAACCATTCATGTGATAGAATATTTGTGCTGGAGATATTCTACTGGAGAATATAGTATCAATTTAGGCTTACATTCCACCTATAAGGATCTCAGCGTGATTTTCCTGTCCTTTGCTCTGAACAGAAAGACTACATGTCAAAAAGGCATAGTCTCAAAGGCCTCTGAAGGCCTGAGACAGCACAGCTTAAGAGTCTCTTTGCATGGGGAATCAAAGCAGGTGCTAGAAAGCTCCAGACTGTGGGAGAAGTGGAAAAAAATCACCTCTGCCCTTCACTCAGCACAAAGCCTGACTAGGGTCCTTTGCTGTCCTCTAGTCCTCTTTTGGGCCTGATAAAAGAAGTACTGATGCCCGTCTTGTGATACCTGTGATGGTTTCCTGGTATGGTCTATTCTCTGCTTTGTAGATTTGATGGACCATTTGAACCAGCAGAAGCGCTAGTGTGGGCTTCAGAAAACTCCTGTGAATACTCTTGTTTGTCAATGCAAGATCACACAGGTAATGATGTCAGTTTAAACCCTCATGAATTCCTTAGAGAAACAGAAGAGAAATAAAAAATATGAAAAAGAAATTAGTCTTATATAGTGTCTCAATATAATGTGTTTAATTTGTATAATAACTGCATTTAAAATAGAGGTAGCTACAATTTTCTCACTCCATTCAGGAGAACTAAAGCATAGAAATGCTAAATGATGTGCCCAGTATTACCTTGTTTATGAAAAGTGGCTGGAAAGGAAACACAGTCATCTCATTGCAGCCTTTGGTATATGCCCCTAGCCAAATATGTTACAGTATTTCCAAAAAACAGAGTGCAAAAGCATTAATAGAAATAAGTTTCACTTTAAATAATTAAAAATAGGTTCAATTTGATTGTTTGACAGCTATAATTCACTTAGAAATGTATTTTTTCATTACCTGTGGCTGAAAGAGGGTGAGAGACAAAAGTGAAATGACCTGTGTGTGCTCGTGAAGCAGAGTTTACAGCGACAGAGGCAATTGTCACTTGATGGTGCTGTGGTTCCATGGCTGTCTTTTTCCAGCTTTTCCATATTACCACATCTGAGATGCAGAGCGTAAATCTTCTCCAGCAAACACAGATCTCAAAAGTTCAAATAAAGACCATGATATCAAAAGTGCCTCTAGCATGGAGCCAACCGACAGCAAGGCACCCAGGCCTGAGGGAAAGACGCGCTTGTCTGTCACTGTGTGGTGGGTGCTTGATGGACTGCTTACAGAGTGGGTGCAGTTAGGTTCCAAGTGCTAAATGTAAAGCAGAAATACAAGAAGATGGTAAAACAAGTTGCCTGAAACCAGGATCAGAAAGTTTAGAGTGCCACCAACATTGCATATTCCTGTGTTTTGACATTGACTTTGGACACAAGTGATAAAGCTGGAGTTGAGATGTAACAGTGAATGAACAAGCTCACTTTTTAGAATGCACATAGCTCTCAGACATTTACACCTACCGAGAGAACATTAGCATAATTTGAATAACTGTTTTAGAGGGGTTTTGGAAAAAAAATGGAAGTTTCCAGGGAGGATAGTTACCTGAAAGTATGTTTAGATATTAATACACAGAATTTCATTAATTCCTCTCCCAAAACAAAGCCCCAAACCCATAATCTTTTACCAAATTCAATTTTCTGTTTCTTTGGTTATTTTTATTTGGGGATTGAAAAGAGGAGGCAGCTGGGCAAAATAAATATAGAATGCCTAATTAGTAATGTTGCCCATCACTTCCATTTTAAAACCTTGATTTCGTTTGTTTATAAGTTTGCCAAACTTCAGCCATCTGGACTGAAATTTCCCAGCCTGTAAGCTGACTAAAAGAAAAAAAAACAATGAATAAAGCTATCCAGGCATTTTTAGGGATTGGAATATAGGAAAATACTTTTTTTCACCATTGTAAAAGAAAAAAAAGCAATAATTTTCTCTGATAATTCTGGTTCTTTTTCTCCTGTGGTAAAAGGTCTTGAAAAGCAGTGGAGAAAGGGCCATGTAGGATATATGACTTTTTTTTCTATGTCCCAAAAAATCTGCAAAAGTAGGTCAAATTTAAAGACTTTTATTTTTAAAAAATATTTCAGTACACACATGCACTTGGAAGACTTGTTTACTTTAAAAATCTTGAATATTCAAAGATTTCAGTCCTGCTGGTCATGCTTCAATCTGGCAACAGAGAGTCCTTGGATCTACAGCTGAGTTCCTGTGGGCCCTACAAAGTGCCTGTGCTGATTGTGCAGACCACATTTTGGACATCCTATTTTTACCTGGTTTCTTGTGTGAGTTTTTGTTTTTTTTTTTCTCCAAAAAATTATAAATAGAATGGAAAAAAAAATTGAGTAGAAACTTAGACAAAAAAAATCTCAAAAACTAGGCTTGGAATGACTAAACTAAAAACAGAGGAAGGAAGAGGCTGGATAGAAGGTTTGAGAAGAAAGGAGGTGTGGGGCTAAAGTTTTTATGAAATGCTGCAAGGAGCTATGAATACCAGCATGTAGTTCTCATCAGAACCTGAAATATTACGTGAAGTTTTTCTTTCCCATCATGTATTTGCTCTCAGCATGTGTTCATGAAATGCTAAAGCCAAGTGTTCTTGCTTTAATCCTAGTCTGCACAGATAAGCACAACATAAACCTGTTATTCCAGTGATTCAAGTGCTAAAGATGTGTTTAGTGAACCTTACATTACAAAAGATTTGATATCAAGTGTGTGGTTTTATGTCTGATTCAACCAAGGAAATTTTAAAACATGAACCACCTAATTCTTGGTGTTGCAGACAAGTGTTGAAAAGAGTTCAGTGTTGCCTGGGTAATTAATGACGATATTAAAATGTCCACACACAGGAGGAGGTTTACACTAACGTGCCTAATCCGGACCTTCCATGAAGCTTTTTTGAGCACTTAACTTTGCACCTCTAAAAACATAGTTTTAATGAGTAGTTTTAGGTAACTTGGCGGTATATGCAATACCAAGAGTGCTAAATTCTTTTGAGAAGAATATTGAAGATTAAGCTTATCAGAGACATGCAGTTTTCTCTATGTTTCCCATGGAACACAGAGATATTAGTTCTGATACTTTTCAAGTATACTCATCTTTCACAGACACGCACACACACACACAGAATATCCTGTTTTGATGAGATATTGAATAGCGTGGTAGCTTTGAACTAGGCTTTACACCTCAGGACTTTCTCCATGGGCTTTAAAGAATTGTCTAAAAGGTTTTTCTTAATAGGTAGAGAGAGTCTGAGGATGTGTACAATGAACTAGGTCTTGTTCAATTTTTGCTGTGATAATCTGTGAAGTTGTGCAGCATATTTTATTTAAGTACTTATTGGTATAAATTCATGTGTCTAAAAATGTCTTTGACTTCAACATATAGTAAGTATTTGTTTAGATAGTGGTAAAATGGTGTCTTGACTATCTTACAGCCTCCCTGCTATGAAAGAGGGATGGGATTTTCCAGTGTATCCCTTCCTGGTTTTTGCCAGATTGTTTAGACTGTAGAAATATTTCACTTCCTTGATGTACAACATTATCAGCTACTTGAAGCTTTTCATACTTGCATAGTGTAAGAACACACATTTTATGCCTTAAGCATACGTTGAATATCTTACACAGGAGATTAAGCATTCAGCATTTCACATAAAAATAACTGTCCTGTGATTTCTGGCAAGGTTTTAGAAAAAATCAAAATAATGTTGAAGGATCAACTGCAAAGAACAGATATGTTTAGAGCACTTGGTGTGAGAAATGTAAAGCTGATAGCAAATGCTTCTAAGGGTGATCAAACAGCAGACTCGTGAGGACAAGAATAGGACCACAGTTATGGTGAATATAATGAATAAAAACGCATAAAATGTCCTTGATGTATAATGAAGAGTATAAACACACACACACACAAAAGTAAGGAAAAAAAAGGAAGAAAAATGCTTACAGTGTGAGTTTGCAAGAAGTAGCATACCAAAATTAGGGATATAAAAAACCTGCTGGAAGCTGGCAGTTCAGAAGGGAAGAGATATTAACCTCAGGGCAATTTCCATCTGTTACTCCTAACAAATCTGAACTAGCTGAAGTCAGGTAATGTAATGTAAGTATATGTATAATAGATAAAATTATAATTTTAACTCCTTTACACCTGTACGAAGTATTATTAAAGTAGGTTTTATTTTACCCAGGAGGAAGAAAAAGTCTTTACACTTTTGTTCTTTCTTTTATCTTTCATACCAACAGTTTTGTATTTCAAATACGTCTAGTCATTAAGAAATTGATGCTCTAGTGAACTTAAATTACTGTTGCAATGAATGCTAATTAAAAATCAGTGTAAAACAATTAGACATCTTTCTATTCTGATCTTGGGCGTAGCTCCTAGTTGTTGCTATAACACAGATTAGTGTAATGACATATCTTTAAGTGAAAAAAAGTTACGTCTAGATTCAAGCAGAGTTAAGTTTTTAAAAAAATTGACATCAGATTTGTTTTATTCTTTACTTAACAGGAATAGAGATGAGTGTCTCTCAGAAAATGTGTAGCAACAATCCTATATTGTTGTGCCAATGTGTAAAGGTCATGGTGCATCTGTGCTAAGAGTGAGAGACTGTATCCAGATTTCCAAGCTTAGCTCCTCCATTCCCATACACCCAGTACTCTGCATTAAAGAGTGGGAGTACAATTTATTTTTAACCTTTTTTTTTACATTGCCAAAGCCAAAAATAGCAGTTTCAGTTCTGTATTTATGGCTTGGAAGTGAGTACAAAGCAGCTCAGCAAACAGAGTATTTTCAACTGACTAAAAAGTGATATTTAATATAATAATAATTCAAAATATTTTATTTGTCAGAATCATTTATTTATACAGATTAGTGTATATTTGTATAGCCTTTGTTACAAAACTCATGAGAATTGCCTAATGAATCTAAATTGTAAACATTTTTCTTTCCACTAGGAAGGGATGCAGGTGAATATGTGCTGTCAGAAGAACTAACCAACCCATTTGTCATTTTGGTGTATCTGCTTTGGAGGCCTCTGTAATTGAGAGCAGAAGAGAGAAATGACACCTGGACATGCTCAGCACAAGGTGTTGATGGCCACCTCATGCAGCATTTGCTCTGTGCTTTATAGCACCAAGCTCAGAATAATCTTCTAAAGGCATAAGTGCACACATTCACACACTGAGGACAACATAAAAACACTTAAGCAGTCAGATGTTTATTGTTCATCACCCCACAAAAGACAGAGATAAGTGACTGTTTCACCTAATGCTGTATTTAGAGGCAGCTTGACAGAAGTTACAGCAAAGTGTGACTGTGGTACCCTGAGTAATCCTTGTTATCCGACTGCTAGATCTGGCAGGGCTAAAATTATCAAATAGCAGCAAACTGTCAGCATAACTTGTATAATTCTCTGCATCTACAGAGATCTGACACATATTAGTTGATGATTTATGCTTACCTACCACAACCAGCCATAGCACAAGTTTCATTGGACTGCAAGGCTATGCTCTTCCCTGTGCATCCCATAATAAGCCCTAACCCACTTTAGTCAGCAGCCACCTAGCTACACAGGAACCATATCTGTATATTAAAGATCTGCACAGATCCTGCACAGCTTAGAAAATGGCAAATGGATTCTAGGAGTCAGACTTAATATAATAGAAGGGATGTAGTCCAGTCCTGGCTTGTATATTTTATCACATGGAACAATTATTTCCTTCTGGGAATCCCTGCAAATTTATCACTTTTACCACACAGTCCTGACACAGTCCCCCCTGTAATGAGAAGGTCCCATCATCCTTCCTCATACACAAATTAAATCCAAATCCTAGAATTCACTTAAAATTTCTATGCATTTTGTGCAGCATCATAAGAACATGAACCTGTATTAAAAAAAGCAACAAATTTCAGAAAAGAAGATTAAGGAAAAAGTTATGATTAAAGACAGTAAGACAGACATTAATCAAAATAGATATCATGTTTTTATTAAGGGAGTCAAAGTAGTGATATTTGCAGCCTTCTACTCATCCTGCTATGTTCTGCCTTCCGGCAATACTTCAGTGAATATATACCAAATAACACTTTCTTCGTGTACCATGTTGTTTTAATTCTCTTTCTATTAAAATGATTTCCATTACAAAGTGGATATCATCCTTATGTCGACTCTACTGACATATAACATGATATAAAAAGATTATAATGTAATATATAATCACATCAGATTATATATTACATTAATCAGAGAGGTGGTATCAGAGGTTTTGTATTCAGAATAGTTTATTAATTAATGCTGTGTCAGCATGCTCCGTAGAGTGAAATAGAGGTGCAATAAATAGCAAAACTGGTGGCCTATATTCACAGCTCATGCTAGATTCACTCCAAAGGCTTGTCATTCATCTTGTTATCAATGGTCATTTGAGTTGCAGTACTGGAAATACCCAGATGTAATGTGAAATATTGTTTTCTCATTTCAAAACTCACTGTAGAAAGAGATGTAATTTCTTTATGTCAAGCTAGTGGACCAGGAAAGGTGGGAGAAAACTTTGATCTCAAAATATTAACTTGGAAGTATCAAGTAATGTGTGATTTTATGACAGCATTTCTTAAGGAAAATAGATAAAACATATTGGTGGTGATTATATATGCACAAAAATTAGTTAGTCAGCCAGACCACCTAGTAATAGTTGCTTTTCTGCTTTGTTGTACAAGTCTTTCCTAAACCACAAAAGGTTGACTCGTTTTAATCATAGAAACATAGAAGAGTTTGAGTTAGAAGGGTCCTTAAAAGGTCACACAGTCCGATCCCCCCTGTAATGAGAAGGGACACGTTCAGCTAGATCAGGTCATTCAGCCCCCCCGTTCAACCGCCCATTCAATCTGACTTTGAATGTTGCCCGGGATGCGGCAACCTATTCCAGTGTTTTACCACCTTCATCATAAAAAAATTGCTTCCCTACATCTAGTCTGGATATACAGCCTTTCAGTTTAAAACCATTACTCCTTGACCTGTCACAACAGACCCTGCTAAAAATCTGTCCCCATCTTCCAATAGCTTCCTTTAGGTATTGGAAGGCTCCAATAAGGTCTCTCTGGTGTTTTCTGTTTTCCATGCTGAACAGTTCACATCAAATATCAAGGAGGGTGGCTTGGTAACTACATCAGCTAATTCCCTCAAGACTCCGGGGTAGATCTTATTGGGTCCCATAGACTTACATATGTTCAGGTTCCTCAGGTGGTCGTGAACTCAATCTTCTTTTGTATAGGGAGTTACTCTGCTCCCTACCCTGTCTTGCAGTTCAACAACTTGAGAAATGTGAAAGAAATGCTGTCACTGAAGACTTCAGCAAAACTTGAGTACCTCAGCCTTCTCCTCGTCCATCATTCCCAGTTTGCTAGTGGTGCTAATTGGTCAGAGTGCTGCAGGGTAAGAGATACTTTCTTTGAACCAGCCCCTTCCCACTGAGTCCCAACCCAAATGAGAAAAATCAAATCTTATATATTCTTATTAGCAAAATGTCAAACATCATCCTCTTACTACAGTGCCAAAGTATGTCAATATTGCAACAGATTAATACTCTCAGGCTTCCATTCTGTTCTCCCTTCATAAAACTGGCTTTATTTTCAATGGAATATACATTTATTTCTGTTTGACTGTTTTCTCTCGCTATAGCAAAAGGGAATTGTATTAAACATTTCCTTTAAAGTATTCTATTTCAAAATATAGCTTCTGTATTGTATTTGATAACAAACCAGGATGAAAAAAAACAAAAACCAAAAAAAAAACCCAACAAACCATTAACCAGCCAAATAAAACAGATATTGGAAGCTGCTGTGAAATTGTATCTAATGCAACAACTCTCCATGCGTGATAGTCACAGAACTATTAGACTGGCAGATTTTCTCTTTTGTCTGCTTAAAAAGCTGTGAGCACAGCAAGCAGTCTCAGTGTTTGCTCTGAGGCATGAATCACTGTGAAAACAACATCTTACTCTGACAAACCGGTTTAGCCACAGAGTTCCTTCGGTGCCTTGCATACCTTTTGTTTAATTGCATTCTAGTTTCTCTTTAGATAAAAGATTTTCAGCTAATGAGATAAGAGATATTTGTTATTGATCTAGTGCATTGTTGTAACTAAGTTATTCCTGGAGAAAGGAGGGAGAAAAGCTAGAGATATATAGGACTCCACAATAATAAAATACCCTTGTGAAGTTTAATCTGTTATTTATTGCATGCATAGGTAATGTGTGTGTATATATATATATATATATATGTACTGTGTATAAATATAAAATGAGCTATAGATGGAGAACTATTTATCTAATTCTTTATAGCAGATATTACTTTGAAAGTGTGGTCTGTGGAGGAATATGTATGTTATATTCTGTGCCTTCCACAGTATAAGTTGCATGGTGTTATCCTGTCAACTTTTGCTCATGTAACATTAGAAAAATAATTCTGATGGATCTGGACGGAACATCTAATTTCAAATTGCAAATTCTTCTGTGGGGTTTTCTTTTTCCTGATTTTTATACAATCATTGGTAAAATTAATTTTAGAAGATTGCTTATTACTGTATAAAAAATTCTTAGAGAAAAAACTTTGTGTGCTCAGCCAACCTGGATGATACAAAGATACTGTGCAACATGCAGTTTACTTTTAGAAAACTGTAAATGACTGTGAATGGATAATATGAAGCTGCTTCCAGGTTGGTTTCTTTGCATGTTGTCATGTATACTGCCTTCTGCAATGCTGCACATATCCTCAGGTGTCTGCAACAGTTATAATCCAGGATACAAAATGAGAGTTACAGACATATTACACTGGATAGACAATAGATCAGCTGTATCTGTGTTCCTTTTTTAAGCCTAAATATGATGGGCTTCAAATTTGGAGTTTAACACCCCCTTCCCCATGATAACAATTAAATCTCCAGCTGATCATTTTCTGAAGTGACATACATGCCCCATTTTCCCTCTGTTTAGAGTCATATATTACTGTTTGTATTTGAGACAAAGCAGACAAGAACCCAGTTCTTTCTGATTTAAGAGGCTTCAGTTTCTAAATACCTAGGAATGAAAGAAATCCAAGTAATTGTCTACTTTGATTCAGTTACGGGAGATGTTACACTTTCAGTTATCATAACAGTTGATCACTGGAATAGGTCTGCCTATGCTGAAGAAAAAGTTTTTCTTGACAAAATAGTTTAATGATTGAAACTTTTTCCTTCTTAAACAAAAATGAAATTTATGAGTCTCTAAAAAATAATTATTTTCTACTCTTCTTAATTCTTGCTTTGCTAGACAGAGATTTATCTTATATCATCCAATTATTGTTGCCATTCTGGAGGACTGATTGTCTGATTTTCTCTGGACGCCTCAATTGTTGTCCCTTGACTTATCTTGGGTGTGACACAGCTTTCTCCTAATAGTCCTCATGATTAATACATTTGCTGATAAAAAATGCTGTAAATGTCCCAAAAAAGATCTGCTCTCCATCCAGTTCAGCACTGTTTCTGCAGAAAAGCTGTTTGTATTAACCAAAACTAAAGTGAATCATAGATGGTGGATTTGAGGTTGAAGACCTCTTTGCAGTTCCCAGTAAATATCGGGTTAGGATTTCAGACATAAGATTTTGTCTGTTTTCAATATTTCTTCTGTTGTAGCTGATTTATAAAGTGAACACACAAGAAAAATTGTCCAAATAAAGGTTTTAGTTGTATTTTTAATTTGATAGGTTTGTAAGTAAGATGAAACTACACATCCTGTTTTGGCTCCAACAGAAGTTTATCAGCTCCAGGCCATCACTTGTTTGATGGTCCCTGATGGCGAATGGTTGAGAATGACCATTGTTTCAGATTTGCCAGCCAATGTAATAATTTGATGGCTCCCTAGTCCACTTCAGGGAAAATAAGCCAAGTTAGTTTAAACATTCGATTGAAAGTTTATGAAGCAGATCAACTAGCAGACTGGCAAGACATGGCAGTTGGTGAGAAATGGCACGATGATGGAAACTCAGACTGATACTTCTTTAGGGGTACACCAGAACATGAGGAAGTCATGTGTTTATGAGGTTAGGTGTACCAAGATTTTTTGTTATCTTCCTTGACGGAAGATTTTTATTTGGAATCTATGTAAAAGGAGACCTCTGGGCTCTCCTTCCCTCTAGCTGCTGATTTCTATGCTTGCATAACAGGGTTTGAAATGGTGAATTACAGGACTCCATATTCACCCACTACTCTTTTCAAGAGGGAAGGAAATTTCTTGTTTTCCAGGTCCGTGAGGGAACAGTAGCACTGCCATTTTTTTCAGTAATTTTTATATGCCTGGCAAAATGGGGCAAATATTATGTAATATTCAGCAGCAGGACCCAAATCTTTTTTCAGCTGGGTAACCATACACATTTAATCACAATTCTCTCTTTTAGTTGCTCAGCTGGTAGCAGAATAGTGATTTACATTTATCTCACCACTGATCAATCCCATTTACCTGGTTAACACCCCTGTCACAGAACAATGGAGGTATTCTCTAAAATATTGTTCCTGGCTCAATATGATCGATTAAATATAAATGTCTATTACTTTTCCGTGTTTCAATGGGTCTGGCTAGCTGCTAGCTCTTGAGCTGCCTTAAATTTTATACTGTGCCATCCCATGCTTTTTTGTTTCCTTTTACCTGGAAGTGAAAAATTTGGAAATCACATGAAGAAAATAATTTTATTATTTTATTACTATCAATTGCTGTTATATGGCCTATGCTAATAATGGCACCATTTTGTGTTCTGGGGATTTATGATGGTGTTATTAAAATATATTTTGATTTTAAACCAATAGAGGTTTGACAGAGGTTTCCTGTTCTTCTTCTTGTCTGTCAGAAATAAGTCAACCTGAGCAGCAGCCACTTTGCCTCCCGTTCTTCTGTAGGCTAGTTGAGAGTTACATATATGTAGGCTTGCATAGGCTTGTTGAGAGTTACATATATATATAGGCTTGCATTCTGGAAAAATCAATGCAAAATGATTCATCTGTTTCTAGGGGGTGCTATGAAATTTAAATGACAATGTGTTAGCTACTGTTCTTAAGGCACCGTTCAGTGCCAGAAACATTTATTTAAATGACTGTATGGCTACATCATGTTTTAAGAATCCTTGGGCTATTGCTCTAACCTCTAGTCCATGTGAGAGTGAGCTGATCTCAGTCTGCAGTTCTGGGGTTAGCATTTTAAAGTCAGAAGAAGCCATGGTATTACCACCATCATGCCTGGCTGCCAGTATGGAAAACAGCACATGGGGTGAAGTGCCACCCCTTCACATCTCAGTGCACATGGACAGACAGGAAGATAGAACGAACAGTGCAGAGGCCAATCATCAGATTTCAAAGGAATTTTCATCTGAAGAGGTACATGTTTATGGAGAGGTGTCTTCAGAGTAGTGGATCACATCTGGGTTTTCAGATCTTGATTTAGCATGTAAGAATGGTAAAGTTTGCCTAAGTTTTAGGTTTTTATGTCCCTGCAACCTCACAGCAAAAGTCCACATCTTCTTTGTTTAAGTGCTTCTTATCCATGTAATAGTATCAAGTCTTCAGGCAGGTGAACCTTCATCAACGAAAGCACCCAGGGTTATTTTCAATGTTGTTTGAATGGTTTCTTCTGAAAATAGCTGCACTCAGACAGCTAATGTGATCCAGAGTCCAGAGGGTTGTTGTCTGTTCTCATCCACACTGCTTCTGTAGAAGCACAGGGATCTCACAGTTGTGAGAAGATCACTGCCAGGCAGTGCTTTGAGCAAAGTAAGGTTAGAGGATACTTCGCTGGCTTTTATATTCAGTCGCCCAGAATTCACATGTAGGACCCTGAAATCCAGTTCTATTCACTGCCAAAGTGGGAAACCAATTACTGAGCCAAAGATGAAGGATAAACTCTGGGTCATGTCTCTCCAAACACAGAACCTGGCTGAACTAGTGTCTCTTTGCTTTCCCTGTACTCTGCACACTGCATTAAAAACACAAAAAGTGTTCCTAATGTTTGCCATTATCACTGTTATTCATCTCACATTTATTGTAAAGAAATTTCAGAACAAAGAAAGACCTCTTGTGTCTTTTTGAGCTCTGTTTTTGTTAACCTGACCATTTGAATCTGAGACAGGATAGTTGCACTGTAACACTGACAGATCTGCAGAGAGCTGAGTATGTTGCATTGAACAAATGCTCTCGTTCTTTCACTTTTAATCATTTTGACTCTCCAGTTGGGATTCCTGGTATGGCCATAGCAAATACTGTTTTGTAAAGCTTGTGGTCCATGAAACCTGGGTTTTGGTGGCTTTCTACAGGAAACACCTATGATGTAATGATGCAGATGAGATACTCCTTAACAGGCAGCTTGAATAATATCTGAGACAATTTTGTCCTTTTTTGAATGTCTACACTTCCTAGTAACACCACATTATTTTGAAAATCTTTCATGTAGAGAAAGACATGACTTTTAGGCATTTTGATCCTGCTTACAGTATTTTGTTCAGGAGACTATTTTGTAGAAACAAGAAATGACAAAAACCTCAACTAGATGCTGCATTTTACAGAAACAGTTTTTATATGGGAGTATGGAAGGTTATTCCAAAGGCTGACACTTTGTGCCTCTAAAGCCTTCTGCTGCTTTTAGGGTTTTTTTGCCTTTTTACTTGTAGTGAATTTTTTGGTTGGTTTTCTTTGTTTGGTTTGGTTTGGTTTGGTTTCTTTCCTGTTGGACCACTAAGATTTACTCTGGTATCACTCATTCTAAGCCATTTATTTGCTACTGAAAATGTGAATGGACAATTTATGGTATTGAAAACACATATTTAAGTCTTCCCTATTCCTGAATGTAGCTAAAACCACATAGATGAGGCTCAATTGCTAAAACATATGTTACCTTAATTGCCTGAGCAATGCTGGACATATTTGGGACACTGAGAAGGTCTACCAGCTTGGCAGCCCAATAAACTTATGAAATACTAACCAATTAGTATTGTACATAAACCCACAAATATGTGCATTTGTTTTTGCTAGCTATAATATAGATAAGAATTTATTCTACCTTAATCATCAGTTTTGTTTTATGTCTAAAATATATTGGTCTAGTAATAATGACAAAAAGTGTTGTTTTATCTAATTTATTATCTAATTGTCCTATTTCACAATCCTTTCATTTCAGAAAGTCAGAATAAAGACACAAACCAGGACTAACTATGACCAATTTGCTATTTTGGTATGACAGTTCTCTTAAGAATGTTATATTATTTTACAGTACTGAAACAATACAGAAATGAAAAGTTGAGGGAAATAAGTAATACATGTAACTATTTTGTACTTTTAGAATAATATACATTAGATACTGTGAGATCTCCTGGTTTGGAAGATGCAAGTATTTAATTTGTATTCTGCTTAGTGTTTGGCACACTAGGTCAAATGACCTAATCTCAGGTCTGTAAACAATGCTGAGAAACAGATAATTCTACTAGACAACCATAACAAGGGAAAATTAATGAGACATCTTCACACACAGTAAAAGATACACAATCCAGAAAATGTACAAGCCAGGAAACTTATTCCTCCAGGAAGTTTTGTTTTCACATACTTTTGGTGAAAGATAAATTCATGGGCCTTGATGGAATGCATCCATGAGCACTGAGGGAGATAGCAGAAATCATTGTAAGGCCATTCTCCATAATCTTTGATCCATCAGGGAGACTTGGAGAAGCACCAGAAGACTTGAGAAAAGCAAATGTCATTGCTAACTCCAAGGAGGACCCCGGGAACTACAGGCTGGTCACCCCGACTTTGATCTCTACAAAGGTGTTGGAGCAGCTGATCTTGAAAATCATTTCCAGGCTCATTATAGACAAGCAAACCATGAGGAACATTCAGCATTGCTTCACAAATGGGAAGTCTTGTTTGACCAACTTGGTAAACTTCTTTGATGAAGTGACTGGCCTGGTGGACAAGGTGAGAGCAGAGGCTGTTGTCTACCTGAACTGCAGTAGTGCCTATGACACTCTCCCCTATTAGTTTCATAGAGGAGCTGTTGATGGATGAGCAGACAGTGAAGAAGGTTGAAAATTGGCTGGATTCTTTGAGGTCAGATAGTGGTGATGAGCAGCACAAGTCTGGTTGCATGTCAGTGACCAGCAGTGTATCTTAGAGGTCAACACTGCATCCCATCCTGTTCAGCATCATCATAACAAGAAGGGTGACAGATCAGTGTACCCTCAGCAAATTTGCAGGTGACACCAAACTGGGAGCAGTGGCTGATACCATAGCCAGAGGGCCATGCTTCCATCCAGAGGGACCTCAACAGCTGGAGAAAGGGGTTCAGGAAACTCAGAAAGTTCTCAATCAGAAGAGAAACAATCCCAGGCAGCAATGCTTGCTGTGAGTAGCCCAGTCGCAGAGCAGGTCAGCAGAAAATGGCCTGGGGGTCCTGGTGGACTCCAGGTTGGGTATAAATCAGTAATGGGCTCTTGATGTAAAGAAGGCAAATGGGCCACAAGGATGATTAAGGCACTGGAGTACCTCACATGGGAAGAAAGGTTGAGCGAGCTGGGGCTCTTCAGCCTGGAGACATGAAGGATGACGGGGGATCTCAGCCATGTATATAAATACTTGAAGGGACAGTGCAAAGGAGATGGAGCCAGGCACTGGCAAGGGAAGCAACCTTCAACACAGAAGGTTTCCTCTGAACATCAGGAAATAATTTCTTTTTTACTGAGAGGATGACTGAGCACTGGCACACTTCACCCAGAGAGGTGGTCAAGTCTCTCTCCTCAGAAATATTCAAAAGCTGTGTGGACACGGTCATGGGCCATGTGCTTCAAGTGGCCCTGTCTGAGCAACAGGATTGGACCAGATGACCTCCAAAAGTCCCTTCCAACCTCTAACGTTTCAAGATTCTGTGTGAGTCTGTGATTTTTTGGATTTTTTTTACTTTAGTCACTGATATGTTTGACATAGGAAAAATGTCCATCCTTATTACCATTTGTGCATATTAGGCTGAGTAATATGAAGCACAAATAAGTTTCACTGACTGACAGCCCCACTCCTCCCTCAAAATGTTTAAAGTTTATACAAGCTCCTACCTTTTTAAAGTAAATTGAGTAACAAGGATTATGTTTCAGACAGCAAAGCAAAATATCCAAAAGTGAATTAAAATTCAATAGCAGAATTTGATCAAGTAATTTGCTTTTAAACCGTCCCATCTGTGCAACCAATAATCACAACTGGTATAATTATCCAATTGTTGTTCAGTAGGTAGCAATCTTATTACTGTAAACAAAATACTGTGTTAACATTAATCGCTTTTTAATGATGTCTTTTGTGCAAAGGCTACAAAGGGCCTATTCTAAAATTAACAACTTGGAAATTAATGTTCTGTATACCTTAGTTTCACCCACTCTTTCCACCTGGCTGGTGAAGAAACGCAGACCACATCTGTGGCCTTCCAGTCCTCCTCATAACATTCCAAAAACCTTTATCTATTTGCAGATTGTCCCCCTCATATGAACTAGAAATATGACATCTCGTAACTCTATAAATATGTCTAGTTTATCTCGTTTGTATGATTGTAATTTCAGTTACATTTTTCTGATATTTACTGTTCATATATCAATAAATCTTTTACATTATTGTCTCTTTGCAGCATTTATATCTAACCCTACTAATGTTTTTGGTTTGGTTTGTTTTTTAGGGTTTTTTTGACTCATAGAAAAACTGGTTTATCTGTTAGCATGGGCACTGGATGTCCTTCTTGGACAAAAAAACTCCAAACAATAAAAAAATATTCAAAGTCATCACCATAGCTTTCTGTCTTGGTGAGTATTTTCTGTACATTATTCTATTATCATTCCATTCTATCCTTGTATTTTATTTCTCTCTCTCACTTCCCTTAAGCGCCTTCAAATTACCAATAGCAATGATACTCTAAACAGGAAACAATACAGGTAAATAGGTCTAATCTTTTGCTAGCTGCTCATCCCCATTGTGCTAACAACTGCTAATGCTAGAACTCTGCTTCTGCAAAGTACTTATTCAACTTGGTAATTTAAAGGCACTTTGCTAGTTTATAGACCATGAATGTTTTGTACTTAAATAAAAATCTGGTTCACTGATCATGTTAGAGATGGTATTTTCTTCTAGAACAGAACACATGTCCCCAGCTCATACTAGCTGAAGACTAGATGTGACAGAACTCTCTAGAGAAATCCATGGAAGGTGAATGCAAGTAAGTGCTTCACACGTCAACAATGCTTCTTTCATCTTATAAATTGAAAATTTTATGGGGATAACAGTTATTTTTAGGTATGTTTGACTGACATAAATTTTAAAACTAGAAATAGCTTTACAGTTGCTTGAAGTACTATTCTAGGAAAAGTTGATTGAAGCATTACCACAGTTACTCATTTAACCCCTTACATGTCCAGATACATGTATAACAAATAACATATTTTATTCTTATTGATACGATTTTTTAAAAAAATCATCCTGGATCAAAAAAAAGGTTGTCTATGCATACTCATGGAGTATTTAAATTCCTTTAGTTTCTGTGTATCACTGAAAAACACCTTTTCTGGAAATTTTCAGCCAGTTTTAATTATTTCAATCTATTTTACTGCCTATGTTGTCATGTATATGTAAATTTAAGGAATTCTGTCAAAGACAGATGCTGACATTGCCTTTGACATGAACTTCAGTGTAATTCTACAGTCCACCTTTGAGGCATGTGAAAAAAGATCACGTTTGGTTTATTCATGGTTGTACCAGTAATCTTGACATTGCACTGTGTAAAAGGAAAGAGACACTTTTGAGCCAGATAGGTAACAATTACAGTTATCACTGATATGTGCTAAATATGAATTTTTGACTATGCCTGTGAATTTGAACACCAACTATGGAGAAAAATTTAATACTGTTTCTAATTTTGAATTCCATATGAGAATACTAAGTAAATAAATAGGCAAAAACTTCACCCAATACCTGAAGTCAGTTTTATTTAAGAGGATTTAAAAGAAAAGTGCCGTATCTTGAGCTTTCTGATTCAACTGCAGTAAGATAGTTGTGTCTTTGAAACATATATATGACCACTAGAAGGTACTGCTGCAAAGAAAAATTTTTAAAATCCCATTTTCTGAAGTAACAGTAATAAAGGGTCACCAAGAGTCCTGGAGTGACAGCCACTGCATTTCTGTTTGTGAAATTTAACACAAGATATGCAGAACACAACCTGGCAACACTTCAGAACTACAGATTGTGTACATTCTCTATTTTTAATTCTATAGAACATATTCTCACGGTTGAATATGTTCCTCCTGTATTTAGTCAGGCAAAGCTGTGCTGTGCTGATCCCAGACTGATATAACACATTACATGAGACAGTGGCGTTATCATGGTAGCTTTTGTTGGGATTGGTTGTCTTTTCAGGGCAAACAGTACTCCTGAGCCTGTGACTGTTCCATACAATCAGGGAAATACTACAGTAAACAAAAGATTTTTCCTTTGATTATATATATTTTCGCTTTAGTCAATTCTAATGAAAAGAGCCTGGTTTTGTTGGGTTTTGATGTGGTTAGCAAAACTGAGTTTTACCACACAGCATTCTGATTAAAGGAATTAGCACTATTCGAGATCAATGTAGCACCTAGTCAATAGATGACAAAGTGATAACTGGTGGATAGCAAAGTGTAATCACTAATAGGAAATCACAGAATGAACACAGAGCCTCAATCCAATGCAACTCAATGTCTCCATCAGAGATGTGAAGAAAATATAAGCCATTCTGCATCAAGGTTTTTAGGCTACCAAGGACTCGTGAAGTGATAGATAAAAGCAGGGGACATTTTTGAATTGAGGCAAACCATTTTTAAGAGGGTCACAGTCAAAGAGGAATAATGGGCTCTGTCTGCTACCATTTTTCCTAGAGTCCAATGAAGAGACATAAATATGGAGGGAAAAAGATTATTGAACATCCTGGGAAGAAGCGATGACCTTGACAAAGATTTAGTGTTTGACCATTCTGCAAAACCACCTGACCATGAATTTCCAAAACTATTAAAAAATTGGAGGTAGACAAATTCAAAAGGGAAGAAGGATGTATTTTAACAGTGATTAACCTTTTGAGAAACTTCCCTGGAGAAATGATGGAGGCACCTTCATAAAAGTTTTTGAGCTAAGACTATCTATGTAAAATCTGTACTTATTCATCCAAAAAATTATTAGATTCAATGAAGGTATTGCAAGGTGAATTTTTATAGTTGATATTTTATAGGAGCTTCAAATAAAAACGCATTAAGGCTCATTTTAACCTTAAAATTGGAGGAAGGAGGAGAAAAAGAGACCCACATTATAATCTGGATTTATAATTTTTTGTTGAAGCTACTTTTCAAATGAAAAGCTTAAGACCATGCAGGGTTCCTCCCTTCTCCCCTAAAATACTGGCTATGTTTTACATGCTACTTGGGAAAACAGTCAAAAAATCAAAATGCAAGTGGATGTTATTTTACAGATTCATTGTGTTTTTCATGTTACTCCTCTAAGAAAACATCTTGTTTTCACTAGAGGAAACTCTAAGTGACTGTGCTCAAAAATACTCTAAATAAAGGCACAAGAGCACAAGAGCACTGAGTGTATAGAATGAAGATGCAGGGAAAATATCAGGTCAGAGAAACTGATACAAGAATGGGGATAATACACAGAAGAGAATGAACATATAATGAAGGACAATAAAGAGAATGGACTTCAGTATCAGTGCTTCATCTGTGTCTTTCCCCCCATCCTCAGTGAGTCAAGTAGAAACACAGCAAAACACTCTGGTCTGCATTGCAGGAAGGCTTACTCTTCAAATAGATGACTTTTCCAAGTGTAGTTTATAAACATAGGTCAATGAATGGGCCAGAAAAATAAGATATTTTATCTATTAAAACCAAAAGTAATAGAGGGACAGCAACAACCTCCTGTTCCCATTTTTCTAGATTCTTGTCCTGTTTTTTCCCCGTTCTTTTTGATGTAGTATATTGCCTCAGTTTAGCAATGACCCATTACTTTGCATCACTTCATTTTTCTACTTTTTCTCCTTCAACATGACTTTCAGATTTACAGTGAATCCACTTTAGAACCCTTCTTTAATTAGGTATTGGTTAATTAATCCCTAAAGCTCCAATGTAACTAATCCCTCATTAAAAAATCCCTATGAAAAATGTGCACACTTTTGTTATGTATATTTTATACTAGCTTCTCTTCTTTTCCTTGCCACATCTCATTCCAGTAGCAAAAAAAAAAAAAAAAGGAAAAAGAAAAAAGATCAAGATATCCTGAGTTCAAAAAGCTAAATGAATGAATTTTAAAGGAATAGTTCAGAATACCATCGGTGAAACCTTGGCTGTGCTGAAATCAGTATGTATTTGCTACAGATTTACTGGGGCCAGGCATTCAAACCAGAAATTCTGAAATAGTTCTAGTGTTATCTTTTTAAAAACTTCTTACATTCATCTGAGATATAACTTCTGAGTTGTATTTATATGATAAGATCATCAGATTAATAGTAGGGAAGGCAGCTTCAGCATTTGTTATGTATCTTGTGTCCTAATTCTCTAATATTCGGTAAAGTAGCTTGATTCATTTATTAATAAACAGGTGAAAAACAATGACAGAACAGATGACACTTTGAAGACACGTACAGTGTGTGCATCACCAGGAGAGTTGTGCATGGAATGCTCACATATACAATAATGAGACTCACGTTGATCAAATAATTACATTGGTGTGTGGAGGTTGCCTGGAATACAAATGCAGCGTACCAAGAGGTCTGTCTTAGCACAAAATCTCTAGTACCTAAGTGAATGTTTTTATCACTGCACTGCAAAAGCAAACTCTACGTGCTTCATGGCTGTGTCAGAGCAACAGCTTTAAGAGATCATCTTTCTAAATAAGTGCAATATAAAAACATGCCAAGTACATACTGTACTAGACAAATACATTTTATTTCTACTAAAATTTTGTAACCAGGCAAAAAATAATTTGCATGGCTAAAATTGAAAAAGCCCCAAACTCAAACATGACAGCATGGTTTACAACTTTGTTAGTGAAGAACCATGTATAAGTCAGAAATAAAAGAAAAGGCAATAAATAAATAAGATGCAAAAATTCTACAGCAGATTACAATTGTAGTAGCCTCTTAATTTTATGCAGCATTACTGTAGGTGGAAGATGAGGCAAGAACACAAGTAGGCAATAGAAAAAATTCTAGAATTGGTGGCTAAAATTATTTAGCATCTAAATTGCTATTTCATGTGTATATGTGGTTACCTATATGACAGATGTAGAATATTTGTATTATGATATAACTATTCTGAAATAGTTAGGAGAATCAATATTACATGCTCGGCAGGGAGGAAAAGAAGTTTCCTGTAGGATGATGACAGTCAAAATCAGAGCAAACAAACAGTAATATATATCAGAATATTCAGAAATTGTGACTGACCATATTATTAGTTTAAAACCTATTGCTGTCTTTAGTAAGATGACCCCTCTAAATCTGGAAGAAAAAAAAGCTTTAAAAAAATCTTAGTAAGAGAGTGGAAAATGAGTTGTCAGAAAGATCTGTAGAGAAAGGTTGACAGAAAGGACTCCAGAAGTCTCAGTAGGGTTTTTCCAGTAAGTAATAAACCATAGGGGAGAGCGAATGGATGTGTACACTCTAGATTTTCGCTGTTTGCATGCATGCTTTGAGAGTTCAAAGTGCTTTGTTTTACATAAACTGTTATTTCCTTAAGGAGAGTGCACTGTCAAGAGACCCTTTGCTGTTTCCCAGAGGGAAAAGAATCACAGAACTGGAGATAAGGCAGACCATAGAGCTCTGGCTGCAGGCCTGAGCACCAGAATTACTCTGGCAGCTGATACTCAGGAAACCTGCATAGCCTGAAGGACTAGAGCTTAACCTTCCATCAGAGGTGGTGACTTAGAGCCTGAGATCATGAGAGTATCACATTTGCAGCTCCTAAAGAAACCTATTAAATACATGTTTCCAAGACAGCTTGCATATGTGTCAAAACAATACGAGGAATGATACCTTCAGCTGTCCTCATTTAAGAGGTTGGGGGTTTTTTAAGCAAAGTGAATAATCAAATGTTGTCTTTTCCAGAGATCTCATCTTCGTGATTTTTCTGTGTTCATTAAAGAGCTCCAACCAGAATGGCATATGCTAACTAGGACTATTTAGTAATTTGAAAAAGTAACTTGAGTATCATCCTTTGATTAAGGACAATAGATTCTTTAGATAATTGCCTATGTAAGGTGCATCTGTATTTTGTAAGCACTATTGATGTTGTGCAGTTATTGCACTCCTTTGCTTTGATTTAGTGCTCATCTTGAAACCAGCCAAGTCTATTTCAAGAGACAGTATCTTGTGAACAATGATCAAAGTGTAAATTTATGCAAATTCAATGCTTCACCTTAATTACCTTGATGGTGCTTGTCAGCAGCCTTTTCCATGCTTTCACTGATTAGCAAGCTATCACAAATAATTATTATTTCATCTGCAATTACAATGATGCAGTTCATTGGCTTATTGCCCAGCCACAGTACTGCACCCTGCCCCCCGGCCTGCTCTTCTGGAGTTATGCCACAATGCACGTCTCAGGAATTAGCATCCCTACTTTATTCAGTCAATCACCTAAACTCCTGAACTTTATGATCCCATAAGGCAGGTTCTCTCAAACCTTCTACAAGTAGGATTACTACATAAAATTGCTAAGTATAGCCTGGAAAAATGTGAGGGCAAGGAAAGGCTGTTTTCTCCATGATCATTTTGTACTATCTCCACTTTCTTTTTCAAAAATCTCTTTCACTTATCCCCTCCCCCCCCCTTTCTTTTTTTGTCAGCTACTAAGAAGAAATGAACTCCATCCCAGCCAAAACCAAGACAGTATTTTACTTCAGCAGATCAACTGATGCTACTGTTGTCAACTGAAATATGAACTTTAGAGGTTGACAAATTGCTTCCAGGCAGCCCAAGGTTATCACGGTAAAATGGACACTACAGCATGGAAATGTATTTGGTTCCATCGTGTTGGAAGCCTTGAGTAAATCTAAATATGAGGAGCAAGCAAAGAACAACTCAGGAAGTAAATAAGCACCTGTTTGTTCCTTTTTCCAGCTGAGTGATAGAGCAGAAAAGCTTACAAACCCAAGCCCTGTCCCCATTTCAAACAAACAGTTTATTTTTCATTACACTGGATATGCTTGCATGTTTTAAAAAGGGCATGAAGAATGTGGGGAATTGAATGGCTGGCTGGTTTTCTTTATTAATGCTTGTACATCATCTTAAATCACTAGCTATTGCTAACAAGCAAAAAGAATGCAAATATAAAAGTAAAAAAAGCAATTAAGTAGCAACATATAGTCAAATATGTAATCTCTACAAGCAGAAATATAAAAGAAAAAGAGAAAAAATATTGGAAGAGAAGCCTGAAGCAATGTTTCCATACTTTAACTGAAAACAGTGTTTATTGACTCTTCAAGGTCAGAAGAAAAACACCTGAAACATAAATAAATGCTCTAGCTGCACAAACTCAAACTAAGAAAAGAAATTAGAGGATGATACACAGAAGCTGGAGTTAATAGAAGCCACCAGTTCTAAAACCATAAATGGCAAGCAGCTGTAAAACATAAACCCTATATTCCATAAATGGAAAGATATATTTTTTTAAGTAGTCCCTGGAACATGACACGGGAGCTGAAGCAATAACTTAGAATTACTAACGTTATAATGATTAGACCAAAGGAAAGTACTTTAATTAAACCTGCCATAAATTAAAGAGAAAAAATTCCAACTTTAACCAGAAACATCTGCAGGGTATTAAAGCACATTGCTTACCACCACACATTTTGAAACAACAAAATAATGTCCCAGATAAACAAACTCAGATCAGTAGATAGAAGAGCCAGCACTGGTTTAATATGGAAAATTTAAACAGAACACAAAGATGGTAAAAACATGCAAATCCGTCTATTTGGGCTAATGAAGTAGGGATGGGGTATTTCCAAGAGACATATAAAAAAACCCAGCATCTTGGCTGGATTCAAATCAGAACTAGGAAAACAAGCCTGTTGAAGATTCATAATTCTTCTTAATATTTTGCAAAAAACCCAGCATCAAGTTAAGAAGTCAGGTACATCTGATGAAAAATTCTCTTTTGAAAATATGAAGACAAGCAGGTGTTGCAAATCAGCTGTTCCAGTATAGCATAAAGCAAAACAATACTATACTCTGGTAACATCTGTGCTCAGCTGAGTCTAATGAACTCAAGGGAGCTATGCTGTGAAATATGACCATCTACAGAAGAATGAGTTAAATAACTTTCTGCAATCCAGTGACTGCATTTACCAGACCTGTGGTGGGTATGATGGGAACTTCTAGCTCACATATGGACATCTAGACTGGAACACATGGGTGTAGTGCCAGCCAAGAAGTCTGTACAGTCTGGCAGATGCAGCACAGGACCTATGGAAGACTTAGCCTTTCTGTTCTGGTATCTACAGGCCAGGTGGAATACCCTACCTGATCTTACCAAAACACATGCTATTTAGGCTTAATACCTATGGGATTAAGTCAAAACCTGTACTGAGCCAAATTCTAATGGGTGTCTACTGCTCCCACAGTCAAATCTGGTGAAACATCCAAAGCAGAGACTCAAATATTAACATTCAGTAGAATGTTAATAATTACTGAGTTAATTCTCAGTAGAAAAAAATTAAGACCCAAACCTCCAGTGTATACATACAGTCCTCCGTAAGCAGTCATTGCCTAACAAGGAGAACTCAGAAAAGAATATAACAAAGGAAATCATCATACCCTAACATCTAAAAATCCTTTTTTGTAGCAGACTAATATTCTTTCAAATTATTTGCTTGTAAGAAGCCACCCACCATTACACATGCCTATTGCTACAAAAGAGAAAGGTAGCAAAACAGTGTAACAAACTGTTGCCACATTATAAATTGAAACCAGTGATAAGTAAAAATTACAATCCCAAATTTGTTTTATTGCTTTGTCATTGGGAAACCATATTCTATTGTTATTTGAGAATGTTCCCCTACAGGTTAGAAACTCCCTGGAATCATCAGAAAAAATATATAGGCATTTATGGAATTGCACAAAGGAAAAAAATGAACTGACAATCCATTTCTTTCCCTACTACTGGAAAAAGTGGACAGTATTTCCCTTTCACTCATGGGGAGTAAAATTCTTCCTAATATTAAAGTGATCCTGAATTAATGAGCTGTAATAGTATGCACCGCTACATGAGATAGATTTTGCATAATGAAAATTGCAGCTAGGTATGTTTGAAATAATTTACTAAAAGAGCAGTAATTTTACCCCATGCCCTAAAGCTGAGGAAGGTTGAAATAGAAAAGAACTATATAATCTAATTGTTAATTCCAAAGTTTTTTTCAATTGTACATTAACCAGGGCTTTGGTTAGCCTACCTTTAAATGCATTAATGAGGCTATTTTCTGGGTTGGAAAATATTCCACAACCTGCCAGAACACAGACAGGAAGCTGTTCCAGCTATTTGTGCTTCAGTGATGTCATTTCACTTCTTCACTGTTATGCCCTATCAACTGCCATGAAGTTAAACATGAGGGTGCTGAGTCTTATTGTGGTGTAAGCATGTGTAGGACACATTACTAAAGTTATTTTCATCACCTTTTGCAAATGGAAATGTGTACAGCTCAAGTGTTTCATGTGGGTAATCCTACATACCACAGAATGAGGTGCACACTTATAAACTGCTTTGCCCCACTAGGTTTGATTTGTAAACCACTACTACTGACTGATATTCTTTGCAATCTGTAGCACTGTACCTGTGGAGAAGAATTTTTATTAGCAAGACAATGCAGATGAATACTTAGTGCAGAGTGTATTGATGATATAGCAATTTGTACATAATAAAGGTGAGTGAGCATTTTCTAATGGAATTATTTATTTTACTGGTGGAAGAATGCTTCTGACTAAATCTATTTCATATAAATCTATTTACTAAGTCTGCTTTAGAGTGTCATTTGCTCATTGTCCAAGAGCAGAAACCCTGTCATTAAAAACCTAGGAGTTCATGTATCCTCTCTGTTTATACTAATGGGATTTTAGCGCTGGTTCACCTGCAGTTTGACATTGTACTATATAAATCCATTTTGCATTCTGCTGGCTTCACCTTTACTTGAATGCTACAGTAGAAACACATTATGTGGAATTTTCTGTTGCATTTGTCTTTGACCTACTGTCTTTATCTTCCCTGAGTATCCGAAAAACTTTTAATTGCTTTCCATTTCCTTTTTTATTTTGAAATAATCTCTGAAGTAAAATTCAATTCAGCCCACTTCAAAGAGGAAAAAAATGAGATTTTAAATTGGGTAAACATAAATATCTTGTACCTGGAAACCTGGACACAAAATGAAGAAGTATCCTTCCATCACGGCTCTAAAGTTCTGTTGACCTTTTGCTTGCTGTATCAGACAGCCTTCAGATTCCGCAGTCAGAGTCATTCAATGATTTTTATTAACTCATCCCTATGCCTCATTGGCTAGTTTTAAAATCCATTATTAATATAGTATTTGACCTATGTAGCTCATGAAACAATTAATATTTCCCTCCTTTGCCTTGCACAGGCTGCAAGGTTATGTCTCTGCCACCACACAAGCTTGGAGCTGGCTGCAGCACACTGCTGTGTGCTGAAGCCCAATCTACTGACCACCTGCACTGCATTTCTACCTCCAAGCCTGGACCAAGTGTGGAGGAACAGGTTGCCCAGAGGTGAATCGGGCAGGGGAGTGCTGTGGATGGCTTAGAGCAAAGATTTGTGCACAGCCAGTGACTCTGTTGGCAGAGCCTGATGGATCCTTCCTTCAAAATTAAGCCTAAGTTTGAGCCAGTGTAAAAAAGGCAGTGCAGACAAAGCCTCAGTCAGCCCTTTTTCATCATCTCTCAAAGTGGTGTCTCCAGTTTCAGATGTTTCCAACATTGGGTTCAGAGCAGCTTCAAAGGGCTCTAGTTCTGCCTAGTCTATCTGAAGATGAGGTTGTCCGAGAAGACCCTACATCCTCCCCTGAAAAACTATTTCAATAGAAGCATAGATAAAATTTATTCATACAGTTCTGGTAAAAGGTGCATAAAAAACCCCTGACCAACCCTCAAAATCATAACACGGATGTTCAAAAATAGCCTTCTGTCACAAACAGCTACTGCAGCAACAGAAACAATATTGAACCTGAATTTCTGTTAGCATTTCCTTCTGCTGCATTTTCACAAGCACAGGTGCCTTGTGATGTTGGCCATACTCTTTTAGGAAACCGAAACATTTGAAGTCACCCTTAACAAAAGCCTTGGGCACAGACAGCTCCTTTCTAACAAATGTTAAATATAATCTGAGATTATTTCCATTAAATTCTGTCAAAACCAAATGTATTCTTTTAGCAATGAGACATTCAAGACCCTCAAGAATCTCTTTTTAGAGGATCTATAGAAAGTAAATGGTATCCAGGAAAAGAACTGCCATTGAAACAATTCCCTAGATTTCTTGTAAAAGCTTAACAAACCAAAATGCAGCCCAGGATGACTGTTCTGTGTGATTCCCAACAGCATACCCAGACCAGTCTGCAGATGTGTCTTTGCCAAAGACAGCAATAGTAAAGTGTGGCGAGTCTCTTTACAGGGAAATCAGAAAAGAAGATAGATGAAAAGAAACTGAATCAGACTGAAGTGCATTTCAACAGCTGGTACCATGCTATGGGAGCAGAAGGGTAACAATGAGTTCAGTCTGCAGAGAAATGGTGATTTATACTTAGGCTCAATCAGATTCCAGATAGGTTGTGAACCTGCTGATATCTGATCTTTCTGATAAATTTGTACTGAGATGACCATCTCAGAAGCAAAAGAAGTAATTTCCTGGAATATTCTATTAATACTACTGTAAATGGTTTCTTGTCTAATAAAATGTTTCTAAATATGTGCACTCATGCTATGTAACACAATAGGGTCCTAATCTCACTAAATTTTGATGCAATATGAATGCAAATATCTGTAGAAGCATATGGACAGAAAAAATACTTCTTTTTCAATATAGTCTACCTAGTCAACAATTACACTAATTTATTCCTGTGTGTACCTAGTAAAATTTTACTTGTCCTTCAAAAACTAGGAATAAATAGAACATCCATCTGATAAGAACAGGCAGTCCCAGTAGAATGTTCCAAAACCAATTCTTAAGCAAGCATCTTTATCATTCATCGAATTGAAAACATTTCACTGAGACTATTCAAATTCAATAAATTCTAAAGGGCCGTTGACATAGATTTTTCAGCCTTTGAGAAACAAAAGTCCTTGTCTCCCTTTTTATTATAAAAGACCTTGACTTCATAGATTGGAAAACCCTAGTTTGAAGAAAATGAAGAAAAAATACAAGTCAAAAACCTGGACTAGGTGAGAATTCTGCCTTTCATTTTCATTCTATTCTTAAATTACTTGGACATTTGTTTTTTTTAAGAAAAGCCTCAAACTTTGGATAAGAAAAAAAGCAGAATTTTCAGGCAGCACGGAACAGTGTACACTGCTATTTCCAGACTGTTTCATCTTTCCAGTTTTTTTGTACTGGAGAAGAGAGTAATTTCTGAGGCCAGATATCCCAGAGATAAACAGATAAGTGCAAGTAACTGGTCTATTAATTTAATTTTCTAGTTTCTAAATCCACCTGTTATCCTGACAGCTAAGTGCTGATTGTGGAAAATTAAAACACAAAATTAGAACCAAGAAAAGACAGTTAATCAAATGCTAAACAAAATAAATGGGTCTTGCTTCCTGTTCTGAATTCATTGAATTTAATCATTGTTTAGATACTACTCCTATATTGCCACCTGCTTGCCAGTTAATAACGCAATCTTTAGTAATTTTAAGCTTTCGTGCTTCCATTTCTAGGCATGAGGTACAGTAGGCAACAGAAAGCAATTTGGACAGTACCATTATCTATCTTCAGACTAATTTAGTAAAGATACTTTCAAACAGGTTCACTTATTTCCCTTTATCCAGTCTTCCCAAGAGAATGAATTTTATGTGCTTGGGAGAGGTTGGCATTTTAGGGGGAGTGGGAGGAAACTGAAGCACCTTTGGGTAGGCCAACTGTTGAACCTGGTAGTATCCAAATAAACTCAACTGAAGCTTCACATTGTGAATTACACTGGGAAACAGCTAGCAAAAGACAGCCACACTGAGGAAAACCCCTCTCTGCTTGCTCTGTGGGAGACATTACAGTGGAAACGCTCATGTTGTTGGACAGCTTAGTGAACTCACGTGGAGAGAAGATCTTACAGATATCCCAGCTATAGGAAGGCTTTAATTGAACATCATAACCCTATTAAAAAATCTGTAGGAATTTCAGTTTAATTCTTTTTCACACTCATAACAGCACATACCATTAGTGTGTTGGTATTTCACAGACTCAGAGAATGGTGCAGGAGGTCAGGAAATCCACTCTCTCAATGTGGGTCCAAAGCTGTTTTCTCTGTGTAGTCTGTAGAGTAAACAGGGCTGAGACACACCGGACTTGCAGGAGTCTTATATGCCAGTCATTTGAAAAGTGCCATGGAGACAGCAGAGTTCTGCTTTTGTACATTTAAAATTGACTCTATGGTGAAAAGCATGCTGAGGAAGCTTGGTCAATGTAATATTGGGAGAAATGAACTGGAATTGAAAATTGCTTGAAGTTTATTATGAAAACTGTTTCATGTATGAGAAGCAGAAACAAGGAAGCTCTTATTTATCAGGCTGCAGTCTGTAAGTGGCCGTTCCTACAGGGGTCTGAAAGTCTCTTCACCAAAGTGTATTTGCATGCTTATTAATTACATGCTGAGGCAACCTGTGTTGAACATAAATTCATGGCATGATACCACATTAAAACTCCATAAAATATCAGGTGCCTGTAGTACATTTTTGTCAACAGAATAAGTAATAAAAAGTCTAGTATAGTTTTGAAGTTTTGAAGCAGTTTTGAAGTGTTAGTGAGCAGCATAGTATAAACCAGTAAATTCAGAGACTGTAGCAAAAAGTGCTTTAACATGAGTAACTTCCAATGACTGGAACAAGATTGTAACATTTTATCAGACGTAAAGAAAGTAATACATAAAAATCTACAGATAAGGTAGATGTTAAATTTATCTTTATGACTTTTAAAGCAGAACTATTTAAAGATCAATGTAAGTGTAGAAAATCTCCAATATTGTGATCATATCTACCACTAAAATGATCTTTGGTACTGAGATGTCACTGCCAACTATGTCTTCTTTTTCCCTTAAAAAATAAAATAATGCTTTAATTTTTTCTATTTATTCCATGGATTTAGTATAGCTTTAGCCTTCAGACTTTTTATCTTTGGATGTTACCATGCAATCATGAAAAGATTTGGTGGATAAATTTAATAAAATGAAGTTAGTGTACTTAAAACAGAAACAAATCTCAAGATTTCAGGCTGATAAGGACTATATTACACTCATAGAGTGTAAAATATGCCCACATGACCCTATTTTATTCAATTTAGTTGTACAAGTGAGAAGAAGAGAAAAATTTAAAGGTAGTTGTGTTCAACAGCTGGTCTATAACTTGAACTATGATCCTCTAATAACATTGTTGGATTTATGACTAATAGAACCTTTTTTTTTAAACCAGTTAGGAGCTCAGTCCTGAAAAAACCAATTATTTAGCATATCACTATAGCAGGTCAGTTTATTTCTGTGTTTTTCTTTCTTCACTAAGCTGATTCCTCAGCTGTGCTGCTGTGTAGTAGTAGAACCCCTCTGTGCAAACATGCCATTAAGCAGTGGCCATAAAGGAAAGTGCATTTTGCAAGCCCAGACATTGCTAATACTTGCAAAATCCTTGTGCTTTTGTTGATACAACAGCTCGCACTCCTCTCATGAACGTAATCTAATGTCATATTTGATTGAAATTCCACTCCCTCTGCCCTCCACTTTTCTCTTAGCTGATCCTGTAAGGCACGAGCAGGAAGGGGAGCTTGAAACATTTTATAGCAGCTTGGGGTATGATCTTTAAGGCTGTTGTAGATTGTAAAGCTTTCTAAATGCTTATTGTCTTAAAACCCCTAGAATTTTCATCCTTACGGCAAACCAAAGAGGCCTGAAAATCACGGTCACTCAATTTTTCTGTGGATATTTAAGGGAGAGAGGGAAGAACTTACCAGTGCTAGATTTTTCACTTGCTGCCTAGATACTCTTAACACAGTGATACATACAATTTGGGTGGAAATTCATGGCGTGCTATTCAAGAGCTAAAACTGGATTGACTGAAAGGATTTCTATGCAGCCATAGCTGTTAAAGCATTGAAATTACTTGTCCAAATCCTGCTGCTTGCACATGGCATGGAGAGACTTGACTTGGTGAGTCACCATGAACAGGGTAAAGATGCAGCTCTAAGACATCTTGGAAAGCAGACTTGGCACACAGGAAGATGGAATAGGGTGGAAAACAAGTGATCAAGTCTGTAAGTCACTCTGCACGAGTCCTGGTAGGTCTGTACATCCAGAGAGAAAAACTGATGATTAAGATGAGGTTTTCCATAGCTGCAGTGTAGACAGAGGAGTAAGTGTCCTTCAACCAGTCTTAAAGACCACAGCAGCACAACAGCCAAATGCTGCCTGCTTGCAATGAATGTTTCTCATTATAGCAGGTGTTTCTTTCATTATATTATTTAGCATTTCTGTTGTAATGTTGTAATGATTTACATGGCAAGGCTGGGGTTTTTCGTGGGGGGAGGGAGCCACCAGGGCAGGCTACAGGGGTGACTTCTGTGTGAAGCTGCCAGAAACTTCCCCCATGCCCAACAGGGCTGATGCCAGCTGTCTCCAACACACACCCACCTCTGGCCAATGCAGGGCTCTACGAAGATTTGAAAACTTTGTGTAGGTGCTATAGTGTCATGTGCTCAGAGAAACCAGTGGGTAGGAGAAAGTGCTCTGGCCTTCACTGATTTCCATTTTTACTATTTTACCATCTTTTTATTAGAAAGTGGTTTTGCTGTTGACCTTTCGTATTTACTGCCCTAAGGATAGCAAGATGAAAAATATTAAATGTTATCCTTTTCCCTTAATAACAGAAATTGGATATTTTGTTTGTAAGAGGGAAACAATCTCAGTCCTGGAGTTCATTTCACTGTGCAACAGAAAATATGTTCTGATATGTAATAGAAAGCACATCTATTTTTACTCTTTTCCCATAAAATTATAAAACATATGATTTGATCATGTATAAGGTTCTGAACAGGTCACAGCCTTAATCTACACTTTAAGATACCTAACTGGTATTTCTAGTGTTTAGAAAAATTTAAAGAAAGAAAACTGTATTTAAATATAAATAGCATGTAGTTGGCTTGAAATTATTTGTATTCATGTCCTGAAGTGATTTACAATATAAGGGTGATATAATTCACTGTTTTCAGTAGCACTGGGTTTTAGTCATGTGTTCTTTTTCAATGACCAAACTATGAACTGTAAAATCCAGTGCAAAAATATTTACCAATATGAATTATTTTCTTCTAAGTGGTATCAGCTCTAAGAAAACATGCAAGTCAATTTAACTAATAGATAATAGCATATACATGTATTGAGTTTGTGTGGCATTGTTAAAACTGACTTGACTTAAAGAAATTAATTTATTACCAATCAAAAAAGAGTAGGATACTGAGAAATAAAACTAAGTTTTAAGAAACACCTTTTTCCCTGACTTCCCTTCTTCCTGGGCTTAACTTTACTCACAGTTTTCTCTACCTCCTCCCCTCATAGGCTCAAAGAGCTGGGAAAGGGAGGCTGCTGTCTGCTCATCACACCTTTCTACTGCTCATTCCACCTCAGTGGGAGGACTCCTCACAGTCTTACCCTCCTCCAGCGTGGGGTTCCTGCCACAGGAGACAGTGTTCCATGAACTCCAACATGAGTCTTTCCCACAGACTGCAGTTCTTCACAAACTGCGCCAACGTGGGTCCTTTCCATGGGGTGCAGTCCTCCAGGAACAAACTGTTCCAGCATGGGTCCCCCACAGGGTCATAAGTCCTGTCAGCAAACCTGCTCCAACACAGTCTCCTCTCTCCACGGGGCCACATGTCCTGCCAGGAGCCTGCTCTAGCATGGTCTTTCCATGGCGACAACCTCCTTCAGGCATCCACTTGCTCCAGCCTGGCGTCCTCCAGCAGCAGGTGGATCTCTGCCCTGCCATGGACCTCCATAGGCTGCAGGGGCACAGCTGCCTCACCAAGGTCTTCACCATGGTCTTCTCCAGGTACTGCAGGAGAATCTCTGCATTTGCACCTAGAGCACCTTCTCCTCTTCCTCCTCCTCCTCCTCCTTCACTGACCTTAGTGTCTGCTGGGCTGTTTCTCTCACAAATTCTCACTCTTCTATTCTCTGGTTGCAATTGCTTCCCCACACTAACTACTTTTCCCTTCTTAAATCTGTTATCCCAAAGGCCAAAAGTGCCCTGGAAAGAAAATACCATCTGCTTCACAGCCAGATCCTCAGATGACTCTAGGAAATCTATTACTGCAAAAAAAAAGGACAGTTTTTTGGTTTGTTTTTTTTTTTTTTTTTTTTTTTTTTTAAATCAATCCTTGTAGGCCTTGTCAGTCTGATCTGGAAGCAATGTTTGCTTTCTGCCTCACATCTGGAGAATGTATAAGCAACTGGAAACAGCTATCTGGAAGTGGTATAGTGCTTAATAATATTTAATTAATTCTTATCTAATTTTTCAGTGAAGTACAAGAATAAATCTTCTAAGTTAGGAAAATGTCCTTTCACCAGCTGTCTCTTTTAAGAAGCAGTGACACTTTAAAATGTAACTATTCTAAATGGTGGTCAGAGACACAGCATCAGTGTTCAAAGGCTGTCTCACAAAGGATTAGACTACCTCTCAGTAATCTTTAGGTCTGGAAATATTTTTATGTTTTAAATCAGAGATTGCATGACTGCTTCAGGGGTAGTAGTCAGATTTTTAAAAGTAGACATCAGCTTTTCTCTATCGAGCTCAAGCTATTAAGTAAGAGATACTACTTTCAGAAGGTTATTTCATGCTTCATGTTGAAATGCATTGATATCAGTGTGCTTTCTAGTAGCCCAATTTTCCTTATCATAAAATGAGTAAAAAAAAAAAAGAAAATACTATAGTAGTCTGCATTTGTTAACAATTTGGTTAGCTTTCTCAGTACAAAAGGAAAATAAGACAGAATGGGACTAAAGTACAATTTGCTTTCATCCATCAGAAGGTCTCATCATCAGGGCAAATCATGGCAGTAGGTCACATGCAAGACTTTACTTTCCTTGTATTACTTAGCAGATTAAAATAAAAATGTCCACATGTTCCAATCCATCTGCTTTAACAGCGAGTGAAACCTACTTTAAAAACATACAGTAAAAAGAACAATATATGAGCAATTTAGAGCTCCTTAAAAATGGCAGAGTGAGAGGTCCCAGAAAATTACCAAGGACAATGGCAATGCTAATTTATCTGTGCCACAGAATTGTCTAAGTTATTTTTAGACTTTAGATCCTGGTTTAACTTAAAGCTGTTGCTTAAAGAATTCTTGAATGAGACAATCAAGCAGTTCCATGTATTTGTTAACAAGATTTACACTGCTGTAGTAAAACCTTAAATAGCTAAGATATACATTATTTTGGCATGCCAAACACGTAAGAGAGGCAGAAAGGGGGGAAAACACTTTCACATGAGTCTTAAAGGAAAGTTAATGAACTGTCAGAATTTAAACAACGTTGTCTGTACGGATACTACATCAAATGAAACCCAAAACCATTTATTGACTTCTGTGAAAGCATTCAAAAAAATCTGTTACACAGACAAGTGCCACAAATGAAGAGAATGAACCTTCACTTACACATACACTCGTCCTTCTCATCAGAACTTCTTCAGCCCATGCATTAGTGCTCTGTGTTGACTCAGTACAAAGGTGTTGCAGTGCCTGAACCAGCATTTTTTGTCTCCTCAAAGAAATGTGAGAGAAGTGTTGCTCATTTTTCCAAATATCAGCTTACAAGTTTAATGAATCATTGATTTCCTTTCACTGGATCTAGGGAACCTTGATAATAATGTTGGTATATACAAGGAGCACATGGAATCTGGAGGAACCCTTCATGCACATTTGACTACTCTGATGGGATGCCTTGCAAATACTTTCTATTCCTGTTCATAAAAATCAAGTTTTCCTTGGCAATGAAATACCATTGAAATATATTCTAATAGATATAATGACAATGTATAGGCAGTTTTACTGTAAAGAGATGGCCAACTTCTCAGCACCTCAAAGGCTATTTTAACAGAAAAGAGTGATGTAAATCCAACTTCTAGGTCTTATCAGGCTAAACTTTCACAGACCCCCACACACTGCAAGCCAGTGCTGCAAACTTCTTTTGGAAATAGCAGTCTCTGAATCTCTTTTCCCTTACAGCATTCTGTGGCAGACTGACCTTATAAATCTGAAAGAGATGTGAAGCAAAATGGATGCTCCAAATCCTTAACCAATCAGCATTGGAAAGCAGTCTTTAAACTAATCTCATCAAGTTACATTAATATTGTAATATTATCAATGATTTACTACTTCATCTACAATTATGTAAATGGTAATATTATCAGCTTTTTTATCTCATTGATTTTTTTTATGAGATGTATTTCATGAACTGTTACGAAACCAGGAAGTATTTCTCGATACAAATCATATAATGCAGGAAGGGAGAAGACAGGTAGTGTGTTAATTCAATAGATTGTTTAAGCACTTAACCACGTCTGAACTGAGAAATATTGATCATATTTCAATAATAACATATTGAGGAATCCTTCTGTAATCCTGGATGAACTTGAAACTGTGTTTTAACCCGAATTCGTGTAAATGAATAATAAGATTGAAAAAAATGAGATAATAAGATGAGTAATATGACGAAGCAGTCCACATATATTACTGGGGTTGAAAGATAGGAAGGAGTAGAGATCCCCAGGAATTACTCTGAAGGTTTGTTTCCATTTTGAACATTCCTCATATTTAAGATTATGCAGACATTTTTGAGAATATATTCATTGCCATTAATTTCTTCTTATAAGCAAATCTATGTCAGGCTATGCTGGAAAAAAATCTTGGTACCCAAAGTTTGATAGTATATTCCTTGAGGTCCCTAAATTCATCAAAGAATGAAAAATAATATATTCAAGAAAACAATTTTATTCTGATGAAAAAGGTAAGCTATATTGGCCACACTCCCAGCAGTTTTTATTTCATTGTTTTCTGTTTAAAAATATTCATAAAGTTAATGAACAAATGGAAGCAGTTAAGTAAATCAGAAGCAGAACACTAAATGCTAGCAATGCAATTATATCTTCCCTGATGCTTCACCAGTGGACAAAAACTTGCAGAAGTACCAAAGGAATTTTCATCTCTGTTTAAGCAGCAGTATCCTGAACAATACCAGAGTTGAAATAAAACTGATTATGAGGAGTAATGGGAAGCTAAAGGGAAAAGTTGAAAATACATAAATTATGGAAATAAGGTCTTATACACCCATTTTCTTAGAGTATCTGAGTGACAAATTAGAGCTTATACATTAGCAGAGCTTCACAACATTATTCTCTTAAAGGACCTGTTCATATCCCTTTATTTACCTTTCCTTATCTGGAGAACAAAATGGTCACCCGACATGGATTTCTCCAGACAGCTTTTCCCTTTTTCTCCTGATGTGTATGGATGAGCAGCAAAGGTCCTGAGGTCTGCTGGCAGGCGATAAAGTGCATATTTCATTCGTTGGGGGGGATGCACTTTGTTAGAGATGCCAGCTTCTTGAGGCTGAGAGCCAAAAGGATTTGGAGTGAATGGAACTGTTCTTGATGTTAGAGGCTTTTTCCAAAGGAGGCAGAGTTGGTGAGAGAAGAGTTTTAACCTGTGGTGCAATATAATAACAGAGAGGTAGCCACTGGCAGCAAGGTAGACTGTGAGTATCACACCTTCTGAATGGTGCTACATTGTCAAATGATTACAATTGGAGCTTTGGATTTGAGTGTCTGGCTGTCAAAAAAAAAAAAACAAACCTCTATTTCTTCCACTTTGTTCTACAATAACTTTCTTCTATTAATCCTGTTGAAGAGTTTGATTTTGGGTTCAGCATTTAATGACAAGATCTGAGTGGATGACAAAGAGAATAGCTATTCTTCCTGAGGGATTGCAAGTAACTATTTGTCCAAAGGTAACTATGCCTATATAGCTACAGATTTTTTCTGTTTTCTCTGTTCTTATGCTTTTATGTTTTTAATTTTGTCAGAAAATTATATATACACACACACATATATACATACACACACACACACATACATATATATAGCATATTATGGGAAATATTCAGCCATGCGACTAAACAGGAATTTCTGGATTTTATGATAATTATTTTGTTCTTCAGGAAAATAATCTCAGCCATAATAATGTTTTCTTTTGCTAAGTACATTAGTGTATATTAGATGTGGAGAGTGCTTAGTACTTGAGAAGGCAAAAGTATCTAATAATAGAATGAAGGGATGGAGGCCAACTGCCAGAAAAAGGTGGAATCACTTGGCAGCTGTGATGGATAACCTAGTAACAACGATGAAGGAGTCTTAGCAGGAGTGCATGTATAGAGAATAAAACATAGGGTAAAAGGGGAAGTGACAAAAGGAAGAAAATGCATTTGTAGAAGAAAAAAGGCATTGTTTAAATGAGTGCATGAAAAAAAAGTATCATTTTATTTGCAAATAAAAACTTATCTAAGGAAATGGCTGAGATTATTTTAATATTAGTTTTTCCCTAGAAAAAACAACTAAGATAGCAATTAGGGAATTTAACTTAACAACTAAAAAAAAATCCATTAATGAGAAATAAAATTAGTTTAGTTGACAAATCACAGACTGTGTCTGACAGGCACAATGTTCTTTTGAGAGTCTTAAAAGGGCAGATGTGCACCAATTATATTCAATTTATTAAGATACTGCATCTATGTGAGTCACAAAAAAACCTGGATTCTACTCTTTTCATGGAAGCAAAAATTTAAAAAATCAAAACCACAGTATATTGCAACTATTAAAAGGCTGTACTTCCAAAGAGTGTCTAGATTAAAGCATTGTCCTTAAGAAATAATTTCCATACACGGGAATTTTTCCTGTATTTGCAAATAATATAGAGAATGGATTAAGTTGGAATGTTTTCAGACTAACAGAGAATGAGAATCATACACTCAACCACTACAGAAAGACACAATTTATGACTTGAACTAAAAAAACCCAAAACCACAACAAAAACCAGTGATATTTGCAACACAATGATGTTAAGCAATACCCAATATAGTACAAAAGAGTTGATAATATTGTGTCAGATGAGCATTTTTCGCTAGGCTTCACCCCCTCAGGAGGAGGCCTGCATGTACAGTACTAACTGAAAGGAGCCAAGGAATTCCAGCCTCTGTCCTCCCACCACTTTCCGTCTGTCTGACGCATCACATGTTTGTATCACGTCATGCTGCCCTGGCCATGTGGCTGCTCATCCCTGTACAGGGGCATGGAGTCCACCACTGAGACACCACTACACACTTTACTATCATGACCATTCACTTTCTCCTAAAGCTTTGTTTAACATTAGTTTATTGTCTGCTCCTTTCCATTACTTTTGGCATCCTAAAATATATATTTTTCAGAAGGATACTAAGAAAAATGTATAAAAGTCTATTAAATGATTAGAAGAATTCCCTTTTAACTATCTGAAACCTTCAGAAACCCTCAATGTTCTTCCTACCTAGAGTTGGAGAATAAAATTATTTTCTCCATTTTCTAGAGGAACACAAACATGGTGACTTGACCAAGACCACTTGAAAAATCAGTGGTGCAGGAAGGCGTTGAAATCAAGACCAATGGATCTTAGGTCACTGACTATACTGGTGTATGAAATTCCCACCAGCAGATAAAATATTAGCAATGAAAAGAAATTCATAAGAAGATAAATGTGAGCTTTGCATGCAGATTTGCAGTAACTGAGTCCCTGGGTTGTTTTACAAAATGCTTGCTTAGTCCAGACAGATGGGTGCTTACACTATGCAGTTACCATAGCACCTGCTTCAGTGTAGTGCTAAATCCTGCTGAAAAGACACTGTGTTTACTCAGGCTCAGCTATGCGGCAGTGCATCCACACCACTTCCACTTAGCTCAAGATTTAAGTAGGATGGGCTCCTTTTCACCTGCAAAAGCCTGTCTAAACATACATAAATGGTTGTAAGAAAAGAATTGTCTCCTTGCAATGCTCTTTTTCTCCATGGGATATTTGCCATAGTTTGCCAGGATCTCATTATCTATCCTTCCTCTTACTCCCTAGTTTTCTTATATTTCAGACTTCTTTTCTTTTCCATATCTGCATTGTATTTTTGCCTGGTGAGACCAAGCTCTGAGATGGTGCTCGTTGTTTGGACAAGAGTGTGAAAGCCTTTGGCAAAGAAGATTAGAGGGGCTCTGAGGGAGACAAGTATGTGCTAGAATGTCCTGTATTATTTAGATGCCTGATTTTCAGATATGTTCTGTCTCATCAGTTCTGTAACAGAAGAGTGTACAAATGTATCAGATTTTCAAAAATGAAAAGTATTAAAGGAAGTCTATGACTTTTCTTGAAGTATGCACGGTAAGGAAGTGAACACAAGAACGACAATAAGAAAAATACACTTATGAGCAAATTTTTACCAATTAACAGTATACTGAAGTTTATAATTTTGACCAGTAAACAGGTGAAATAATAGCAAAAATGGAAAATCTAAAGACATATTCATTATAATGACTTTATAACAACAGCATTATCAAAATATAGGATCAATTTTTTTTTTTCCCTCTTCAAGGACTTAACAAAGGCACTCAATCTAGAATCCAACTTCTCCATTATGACTAAATAAAAGGGACTATAGAAACCTGTGAAAGGTGACTCATATCTCCTAAGTTCAGTGCCTAAAAATGGATATCAGTTTGATCACATCTATGTTTTTCCAGCTTGCTTTTTAGGTATATTAAGAAATGTTGTTTACCCATGCAAAGCATATCAGAGTAGAGATTTCAGCCATCATCCTGTTAAAATCCGTGAAGACATTATGATCTCTTAAAATAAAACAGAATAGAGGTTTCCTTTACATGATCTCCCTTTATATTATTCTCTTCTAGTTTTTCTTTTCTTTTTCCTCCATTGGATGTGCAGAGCAGATCTCCTGTGTCAAAAAGTCAGCATTTGTGGTAAAGAAAGCTGTTGATTGCAGAATTTTTTCTTGCTCCTGAATTTAGAAAGAGCATACTGAGTGACTAATATGATTGCAAGCAGAGAGAAAAGGTCTCATTAGTCAAAGCAAACAAATGATTCTATGGAAAATTCCTATGTCAAGTCAGTTAATCTGCCTCTTCACAGATGGTCACTATTACGTGTTTCTTATTTTCCGAATGCTCAGCTTGATGATCTGGTATCTAATTAATGGACCTGCTACTCAGCCACAGTAATAAACAGCAATGAGTAAGAGCTAAGTTTTGGATAAAAGAAGTACCATTCAGTGATAAGCATTCTGCCAATAACAGATACTAGAAACGTCAAATTAGGGACCTCATCCTGCACAACATTTTCACACTTACCTTACCTGTTCCTCTCTTCCAGTCCAAAATGGAACTGCTTTGACAGAAGAGTTAGGGTAATACTTCAAAAAAGGTTTACATTCCCAAATCTGGTAGCAATGAATGCTGAAGAAAAATCCAGATGCAAACTTTGGTAAAGCAACCTTAGAATAAGGGATGGAAACATATGCTGATTATAAAGGGTGGAAAATAAAGATATTCCACTCAAAATATAGCATATGATCTTATTATTACAACTTTTTTCATAGTGCACAAGCATCCTTAAAAAGGCATTACCTAGCTTTGATTTTCTTAGCTCAATGGTTCTAAAATGTAGGCATGAAAGGCTGACTTCAGTATGTAACTCATTTTGGAGTTCTAAGAGACAACTTTCTAAAACTTACTTTATATAAAATGTTACTTAGATTTTGACATATTTTGGTTTGAGGAGCCAGCATATCTTACAGGTTTGTGTTTAATGAATGTTCCTTGAACACCAAGTCTCATCCTTAAGAGCCTAAACATTAATTTTGAATCTTAACTTCAAGATCCTGTTATGTGAAATCTTGACTATTGTACATTGCGATGGTTTAAGCCCAGGAGGAAATCAAGCACCACACAACCACTTGCTCATCCCCCCTCTCCCCCACCCAACCCAGTGATATGGGGAGGAGAATCAAAGTAAAACTTGTAGATTGAGACAAGAGCAGTTTAATAATCTAAAATAAAGTAAAAATACAGCAATAATCGTAAATTCTAATAATAATTCTATTAATGATAATAATAAGGGGAAAACCAAGTGATGTACAACACAATTCTTTATCACCTGCTGACTGATAACAGACCTGCCTTCCCAAACCCAGATCAGCCTCCCTTCTAACTCCCTCCAGTTTATATACTGAGCATGATATCCTGTGGTGTGGAATATCCCTTTGGTTAGTTTGGGTCACCTGTCCCAGCTATGGTCTCCCCAGTTTCTTTTGCTACCTCCTCACTGGCAGAGCATGAGAAAGAAAAAGTCCCTGACTTATTATAAACACAACTTAGCAAAAGACCAAAACATCAGTCTGTTATCAACACTTCTCATTCTGAATACCAAATACAGCATTCTAATAGCTACTGAGAAGAAATAAACTCTACCTTAGCTGAAACCAGGAGATACACAAAGATGGAAACCTCAAAATGCAGACATATGTACAAGCATTATAAAAATGCACAAAGCCATTTAATTTTAAACATGCATTTGAATTATGATGGTGACAGATTTCTTTCAAAATGTCACATCTATGGTTGCATCTCAATTTTGCGATAACATTCTGCAAACAGTTGAGCACTAATTGCATTTTGGCCTCAAATATTCAAAGTATGAGGTTCATTAATCTTGATGACATGGATTTCCCTCTCTCCATACCCAGGTTCCATAAGTCACTCAAAGTCTTTATCAGAAACAGAGATTAAGAATAAGGAATTAGCTGGATGACCACATCACAGAGTTTCAATCAATGTGTCCAAACAGATATCAGCAAGAAGTGGTGTCCCTCAGGGAGCAGTATTGGGACTGATGTTGACCAGTATCTTTATTAATGACATAGAGAGCGGGATTGAGTGCACCCGCAGCAAGTTAGCAGACAGCACCAAGCTGCGTGGGTAGTTGATACACTTGAAGGATGAGATGCCATCCAGAGAGACCTGGAAAGGCTTGAGGAGCAGGTCCATGTGAAACTCATGAAGTTCAACAAAACCAAGTTCAAAGATCTACTCCTCAGTGTGGCTATCCCCAATATTAATACAGGCTGGGAGGTAAATGGATTGTGAGCAGTGCTACAGAGAAGGACTTGGAGATATTGGTGGATGAAAACTAGGGCATGAGACAGCAAGGCGTGCTTGCAGCCCAGAAAGCCAGCTGTAGCCTGGGTTGCATCAAAAGCAGCATGGCCAGCAGGGTCAGGGAGGGGATTCTGCACCTTTGCTCTGGTGAGACCCCACCTGGAGTTCTGTACTCAGCTCTGAGCCCTCAGCACAGGAAAGATGTGGGCTTGTTAAAACACCTCGAGAGGAGGGCCATGAAGAGAAATGGATCAGCTGTCCTATGAAGAAAGGCTGAGAGAGGTGGGGTTGCTTAATCTGCAAAAAAGGAGGCTCAGGGAGACCTAATTGACACGTTTGAATTCTTAAAGACAGCTTATAAGAAAGATGGAGGTAGTCTTTTCAGCAGTATCTCTAGTGACAGGAGAAGGGGCAAGGATTTTAATCTGAAAGAGGATAGATTTAGATGGGATGTAAATAAAAAACTTTTTATGGCAAAGTTGGTGAGATATTAGGCAATTTTGCCCAGAGAAGTTGTGGATGCTTCTTCCATGGAAGTGTGTAAGGCCAGGTTGGATGCAGCCTTCAAACAATCTGATCTAGTGAAAAATGTACCTGCTCATGTCAGGGGAGTTGAAATAGATGATCTTTGAAGGTCCTTTCCAATACAAACCCCTCTGTGATTCTGTGATTCTATTATTCTGATTTTGTGAAATTGATTTAGTACGACATTTTAAATAGTAGGACATCTAGGACATCATAAAGCACACTGAGTTTAAGACTGGTGCCAATTATTGTGATGTTGAAACATAGAATAGCAATTATACTGTGAAGTGTCTCAGCAAAACATATAAAATATACATCATTAGATATCTTCTGACAGAATAAGGGAATGAAGAATTAAAAGAGGGAGGGAGACATTTTACTATGACCATTGCTACTGTTTATTCACAGAATCTTCCTAATAAATGCTTTTATGTCTCTCAGTTTTACTTGTGCAAAGTTCACATAACAGGTTTATAATTATGAGAATTATCCTCCCTGGTGTGGTTTCCCATTAGGCATTTTAGGTCCTGAAAATTATGCATATGTCTATTTTCACTTAAGGGCTGTCATCACCACATATCTTTCACAGAGCTGGTCAGCAGGAGTTACCTACACCCATTAAGCATTCTTCATTCGGGATCTGCTGCCAACAAAGATCATTAACTGAACAATGTATTTAATCTCATAAACATTTTCTATGCTCACAGTTTGCTAATGTTAACTTGCTAGAGACTGTAAAATTGCTATAATTCCTCCTGGGTTAAGCAAGTCCTGTTCTATTATCTCTAATTCTGAAAGACTGTACAGATGAATGATAAAAGTCTGAGGCTATAAACCATAACCTTTGAATTTCCCTTTAGAGATGAATGCCCTAATTGTTGGTCTAGTCAATCTTGCACATGCTCTTGATCTCTGGCAGGTTCAGTAATTTGTGCTTTCTTGGAGACTGGAATGCCTTCAAAGGAAGGATGTAGAATTAACAGCATCCTTTCACTCTGAATAGAGTCCAGCTTGTGATTTTCAGTACTGTCCAGTGAAGGAAAGCTAAGATCTGGTAAAAGGAGTTGTACATATTTTTCCCTGTATTCAAATGAAGTGTTTTAGACTTAGAGGTGTAGAATATTCCCAGGCTTCATCTGTCTCCATTTTCCAAAGAAAGCATTAGGGAAATTCCAGGCTATAAACTCAGAATGTAAATGATGCTTTCTGTGGATCAATAACATGCTGAGGTGCAAGGAAGGGGCATTTATCTGGCAACATTTTCATTTTGTTACCTTAACAGGCTCTAGTTTACCTAGTTGGGACCAATTTTCATGACAGCAACTGGAGATGTCTAGGCCTCAAAACTAGAGAGTGGGCCTTAAAGTTAGACAGCACTGAGCACTGACAGATTTTAATACTTTTGAATTTGGTATTGAATTTGTCCGCACTGGAAGACATTCACTTAAATGTGATTATATGAGTTTGCCAGGTTTGTGTGTCAGTAGTGATTTTCAAAGTTGTCAGAACTGGTTTGGTGATTAGTCAAAAGCAAGAAGTTTGGGGGGCTAGGCCGCTTAAAAAAAATTTCATCTTACCTCAGTACAGTTTATTTTGTGGAAATTTTGGTCTTACTCCTGCCGAAAGTATGTTTGCTGTTGATTTCATTTAAGCCAGTTCTTCCACCCAGACAATTTTTCCTTTAAGATAATCAACCACGACAATTGAGCAGGAGAGAGCTTTGGAATAGTCTCCTACCTATATTTCACACATTTATTTTGCAAATTAGCATGTTTCTGGCTGATATTTTTAAGAATAATACAATGAGACTTTGAAACTGAAAAAATATCATCACCTAACAAATACAACTAACAAGTGCAGACTTCATCTTATGAAGGCAAAAGTTCTACAGGAAGGTGGTGCATACAATGGAAGATGTATCTAAGGAGTTATATGCATACAGTGGAAGTTATTTAGGCTTAAAAACTATTGAGAAATTGTAAGAGCCAAGACATTTTTAATAAATGATGATTTAAAATGTTTTAAGTAGATGTTTATGTAGCCTTCTGACCCTAAAACTAGGATTAAAATAAGATCGAATTTACCAGCCTAATGGACAGCTAGAGATGTAAGTAGTTCCTAAACACTAGTTTTTATTTTAGCTCCTATTTTTAATACAGTCAAAATCTGCATTTCAATCCAAAAATTTGCATGACTCCTTACTGAGCCTTTCCAATAAAAGCTTGTTTCTCAACAAAAACTACCTGACAATTGATTCTGAACACATTTATGATCATATAAAATTTTATTAACCAAACTAGCTCTTTCCAGTCTCAAGAACTTTACTTCATTTTCAATGTATTTTTCCCAGACTGTCAAGTTCTATTTAACTAAACAGCACTTCGACCAGGTGAAGCAATGCACTGTGTCACTAATTTTTTTTTTCTGTAATGTATTCCTAACTTTTTCATGGTTTGTTTGAGCTTTTCAATGGTTGACTCATGTAATGACTGTCACAAAAGAAAATACTGTGACTTTAAAGTCAGACTCATCCTCGAAGAAATGTTTGTTCTAGTCTGGTAACATCCAGGTGACTATAAAAGGATTCAATAGGACAAATTTATATTTGAGAGCTTAATTGTAGCTAGATTTTGACTTCCTTATGCCTTTCCATCCTACTCCCTTATTCCAAGAACAAAAAGCAGAACTTGTCTAAGGTTTTTCCTTGAGCAAGGCCACACAACCTACACTTTGAAAATTAATCCACATCATGCTTGCAGTGAGCAGTGAAGTATGAAACGTGCACATCTAAGGGAGGTTATTTCGCAGCTGTATGTGGAGATCCTTTCTACTCGGAGTCACATGGACGCCTTGGTCAGGAGCAGGCTTGCTCTAACTGGCCTCTTCCCTCTGCAGAGTATAGACATGTCAGAAGCACCCCTTTCAGGGCATTTTAATAAAGTAGAACAAACTTTTGTCTTATATGTGTATATGTACTTTGATGTTACACATTTTTGACCTTTCTTTTTCAACTGATCTTAGATGTAATCTTAGATTTTTTGACCTTTTAACTTAATTAAGAGCATGTAAAATATTTTTTCTTCCTCAGGAAATGAAACCATTACCGTGATCGAACAAGTTCTTTGACCAAGGTTTCTTCAATCTTTTAGCAAGGTCTCTAGGTAACTGTTCAAGCTGGAAAGTAACATAAAATTGGCTTATAAATGTATGTGTATACTTGTGTAATAAAAAGTAATGTACATACTAAATATTCTTAAACAAATTTTTATCTTCTGAAACTTCACATTATTTTATCTTCTATAAAACTCTTGGTTCTCCTTCAATTTCATTTTGCGTAATTTTTCAATATTCTCTTATTGAAATAATAATGAAAATAAATTTGCCTTATTTCATGCTTAAAAAGCAAATGCAAAAATTAAAACTTTTATCTATTTAATAACTATTATGAGATATATCTAGGTAGAAAACTTTTTTTTATAAAAGTCAAGGAACAGCTTCATTCTCTATTTTTGTTAGAGATTTACATTGATTACTTTGCCAGAATATGTTTTGTCTCAGGTTAGGTTTTGCCTTTTTTAGGGCAAAATTGAAATATAGACATAGTGCAATGTAAGCAAGTTGCTATTTTTTCTCATTTTATGAGTAACTACTAATGATATTGCTTATTTAATTTTTCCCAGATATTATTAACACATTTTCTTGACAATAGGAGGTGTTCCCAGTTTTCAAACTCAGTAAAAAATGAATTCATAAAATGTGTTTGCATTCTCAACTGAAATGTAATGAGTAAATAGCATCAAAGAAGAGTATCTTGTATAGGCCTGGTAGCTGTAATCTAATACGAAAACAAAACTTCCAGGCTTCCTCTGCTCTCTTCACCAAGAATTCCAGAGGAAAAAAATAAAAAGACAGAGTTTTGTTCATGACTACAGAAGAAAGGTGAGGGGAGCAATAGATAATAAAACTGTCTATTTTATATACTTTGATTTATATTCTGATTAACAGGCATTGCTATCTTTCACAAAAAAAAAAAAAAAAAGACCCTTATCATGATGTGATGGAAAATTTTTAATTAGAATTTCATGGAAGAATGTAATAATACACCAATAATGTCTGAATATACATGGGATAAGTGGCCATGTACCTTCAAGCAATAGTCTGTGGCAGTAAAGTTCAGTGGTGAGAATTTAGAAAGAAATCAAGAATCTTGGTTATGTGTGTTTCACTTGATACAAGTGAAAGATAAGATCTAAGATACAAACAGTAAATGAAGTCTTTCTAGGGCATATATTTTGTATTCAGAAGAATTCCACATTTGCTCAAATGCAAAATAAAAATCTCTTTGTGTCTCTGCTGGGCTACCTAGCATGGTTAGCATGCAGGAGCAGAGCAAGGAATGGCTAAAGGAATAGCACAACTGAAGCATGTGTAAGAAATGATGGCGAGAAGTAACTCATACTGTAACAGCAGTTTGACTCAAACAGGGCTTTACTACCAGCAAGAACTGACAAACTTTGAGTGAAATTTTATAAATTCATAATTGCATGAGGAATTAGGTAGTATTATTCTGTTTATCTCTTTGGATTTTTCTCCTGTTGATGAATTATGTTAGCTTTTAAGCTAATTAAAGAATTCCTGAAAAAGGCAAAAAGCTGTTCATTGAATGCTGGGAGATTCAGGTTAATTGCTCTGGATTTCTGATATCAGACTTGAGCTAGTCTGTTAGTGGTGGCACCTTCAAATGTGAACCTGGGCTTTTATTGCTGCTTGTCATAACCTTGGGAAAAGATATCTCAATGAAGTCTTTCTAGGGCATATACCCAACTATTATAACACTATATAATATTATTCCTATCTCTTTTGTAAATTGCACCTGACAGACAACTCAACACTTGGCAGTACTCTGTCTTCTAAAAGCAAATGTCAGCTACAAAATTCATATCCTCAGATAACTAATTGAAGTACCTGTGCTTGAAATCCAGCCAAAGCTGGTTTCTCCTTGTATCCAAAGGAGATATCTGGGCATCTTCACAGACAATTGCATTTCATAGACAAGTGGTGATCACCATCTGTCCAACAGCCCTAAAAAGAAATGATAAAGGTGGTCTTCTAAGAGGTGTATGATTGCTACAGCAAATTGCAGTGGTTCCTATCAGACCCATGGAATAGAATTCTGCCAATATTAAGAAATATCTAAACAACTGGTGGAATCCATGAAAATAAGTGATTATTGGTCAAGTACTGGGAGGAAAACCCTATATATTATTCCCCTGTTCTTATGCTTTTCTCTCAGCATCAGCTTATGTCCATTGTCAAAACTGTCATGTGGCTGAAGGGACTGTTGATGCTACGCACACACACATTCTTTAATCTCAGGAAGGATAAAGACATGGAACATTCGGGGTTTTTGGAAAGGATCTGCACTGGAGACTTTTTGACAGAGTCCCACCACGTATGATGGTATCAGGTACAGATTCCTGTGTGAGAAGTTTTGCTTCCAGGATCAAAGCCTAGTTTTACAATTATGCTGATGAAGGTATGATTTATACTCCCCACGCTTCAAATTACCTTCCTTTACTGCTTTTACTTCCTTCAAGGCACTCAGAACTTAAATAGATCTTGTCAGCCTACCATCTGCTTCCAGTGGCAGCCAAGGGGCAAAAACATTTATAACAACAGCAGTGAGGCTCAAAAGTAACATATCTTCCAAAAGTACTCACCACTAATTAGGAAAAGAGGCCTAAATGACAAAAAGAAATATTTTTGTTCTGAAAAAGAGTAGCTTCTCTCCTCTTCTGAGTTCATTGAGGCAAGAATAGGAAATGTTTAAGGTATCTTTGTGCAGTGAACAAATGGGTCAGTGAAAGAATTTTGGGAAGCTTTGAGGTCGCTTAGTGCATGCTTTTTTTTTTGTCTTTACGTGTAAAAGGTTGATGTAAAATGCAATCCAGGATACAACATGAGGTTAACTTTAGGAGAGACACATAAGCCTCCAGCCAAGGCAAGTTTAGCTTGAAATGCAAGCCACATGAGAACACTATGACAAAAATATGTCTTGGAAGTGGAATTTTAATTCTTCAGTAGGGTCTGAAATTCTAGAAAATAAATATGTCTTCCACATAGGCATTTAAAGTCAACTAAATTCAGTGGAGATTTACATAGAAAACAAGCAATTTAGAGAGCAAGATGTTCTGGGGGATGGTGTCAAAGGCTTTACAGAAGTTCAGACTGATTATACCTGCAGCCCTTCCCTTGTCCACTTATGCAGTCACCCCTCCACAGAAGGCCACTAGATTGGTCAGGCAGGACTTGTCCATGGTGACTGTGCTGGCTGTCTCGAATCACCTCCCAGTTCTCCATGGGAGAAGATCCTCCTTACTAGGAGGATCTGTTCCATGATCTCCCCAGGCATAGGGGAGGCTGACAGGTTGGTGGTTCTCAGGGTCCTCCTTCTATCCTTTTTAAAGATGGGTACTATATTTCCCTTTTCCCAGTCATCTTGGACCTCACCTGACTACCATGACTTTCACAGAATCATAGAATTTTCAAATATCATGGAAAGTAGCTTGACAACTACATCAGACAATTCCTTCAGGACTCTGAAAGGCATCTCATTGGGCCCCATAGACTTATGTGCATTCAGGTTCTTCAGGTGGTAAATAACCTGATCATCGCTTACAGTGGGAGGCACTTTTCTCTCCCAGTTACCTATGATTAACTCTATGTGTGTTGTTATTGAAGAAAAACTCTTAGCATTCCCACATATATCCAGGGGACTGTTTGTTTGTTTCTTGTGTGCATGTAAATTTGGTTTTGTAAACTGAAACAAATGGTCCCAAGTCAATGTTCAGAACGAGAAACTGAAACAAAATAAGCTATTTTATCTGATACTACTCTGTGGAGAGAACTTTGTTCACATTCTAAACTCCTACATCCAAAAAAAAAATTCAAGGTAAAACATGATCCTTATTATTCCTGAGATTGTTAGGCAATTATATGAAGTTCAACAAGAGAAAGTGACAGATTCTGCACCTGAGATGAGGTAACTATAGATGTACAGACTGGGAAATGAGATGCTGGAAAGCAGTGCCATGGAATGGTACCTGAGGGTCCTGGTCAATGGCAACTTGAATGAGTCAGCAGTGCCCTGGCAGCCAGGAGGGCCAGCCCTGTCCTGGGGGGCATCAGGCACAGCATCGCCAGCCGGGCAAAGGAAGGGATTGTCCCGCTCTGCTCTGCACTGGGGCAGCCTCACCTCAAGTGCTGGGGGCAGCTTTGGGTGCCACAGTATGAGAAAGATATAAAGCTGTTTGAGAGCATCCAAAGGAGGGCAACAAAGATGGTGAAGGGCCTTGAGGAGAAGCCGTGTGAGGAGTGGCTGAAGGCACTTGTGTCCATCCTGGAGAAGAGGAGACTGAGGGGAGACCTCACTGCAGTTACAGCTTCCTCGTGAGGGGAAGGGGAGGGGCAGACACTGATCTCTTCTCTCTGGTGATCAGTGACAGGACCTGAGGGAATAGCCTGAAGTTGTGTCAGGAGAGGTTTAGGCGGGATATTAGACAAAGGTTCTTCATCCAGAGGGTTGTCAGGCACTGGAACAGGCTCCCCAGGGAAGTGGTCACAGCACCAAGCCTGACAGAGTTCTAGAAGTGTTTGACCACTACTCTTGGGCACACGGTGTGACTCTTGGGGACGGTGCTGCGCAGGGCCTGGAGTTGGGCTCCATGATCCTTGAGGGTTTCTTCCAAATCAACTTATTCTGTGATTACACAGAACTGCATTTCTAATTATTTTCAGAATGAGATTACAAATTTATGGGGGTTTTTTTAATTAGAAGTGAAATAAATGGAAAGTGTTACCATGTAATGGTTAACAAGGAGAGAACTGAGTGATAGGTAGGTAAGCATACTCATCCATAAATAAATTCACAGATGGGTTTCTCAGGCATAAGGTATTGTTCAATGTGATCACACCTGCTGTTTAAGAAGAGAGAAAAAAGGCATAGATATAAGCAAAACATATAGCTTACTCTTTGATATCTCACATTAAGTGTTCAGATTCTGTGAGGTTTTTAGAAGAAAAATACACTCCTGGATTTTCGACTGTATATTGTTCTGGCATTGAGGAATGTAATTCATCACTCAGAAAACAGCTACAAATTCCACATTATTGTCTCACCATTGTTTTGTTCAGTTATCAGGTTGCATTTGTTTTGCTAAAACAAGAGTTGATGAGAACGACACTTTAGTTAAACAAACAAATATTCAGTTACTTGGTTAAAAAATGGCAATTTATGCTCATTTTATTGAACAATAAATATCTAAACCACTATAGCACTACTAAAATATAATACTTCTTTTTATCCTTAGAATTTAAGGCAATTAAAATTGTCTGCAATTCCAGCACAACAACACATAGCATTGAAGATCTGCCTGGAGGTCATAAAGACTCTTCAAAAATCTAAATAGTACAAACTGTAGATCTTTCACAGGGTTTGAAGGCACTCAGATTATGAGATAAAACAAGTTTCCCAGGAAATCATGTAGTTTAAATGGAAGGTCTCCCTCTGTTGTCATAGTAAAGTACAGGGGATTGTGAATTGATGCTTGGCATAGTAACTAGGCACAGCAGGACCAAAAAAAAGTACAGTTTTTCATTCAGTTTTCAAACTCAAAAGGAAGTGCTTATTTCAAGCAAAATTCAAAGTACAAGCCTTTACTACAGTAAGAAGAAAGGAGGATCCTGTAACTTCAGCAATCCTTTGTCGGTGTCTCTAAACAGTTAAGACATGATCATGCATACTCTAGACATGAGGAAGAAACCTCAGAAAACAAGATTATCATTTTGATCAGAACACCCAGTTCCAACAACAGCCTGGTCTGTGCTATGAATCGGTAAATTGCTGCTACCATACAGTATTACATCTGGAACTGCAATTCTGTGTCCCCTATGGGTCAAAGAACTTTTTGTAACTCAGAGGGAAAAATATTTTATTTTGACCTGCAGAACCAAATAGACAATTAGAGCCAAAACCTTTAATGCAAATATGTCATTTGGTCTATCCTTCTTCCAATTCCAGCCTCTCGCAGAACACATGTGAAAGGATCCTTGTGCTAGTCCTGCAATGAGTGAAAGCCAGAGACTGGTTCCACAATGGGTTCAACAGGTAAATATCAAAGGAAAGAAAGGTATTGGATTTATGGAGTTTTCCATGTACAATATGATACCACAAAGCATTGTGATTTAACAAAAGAGAGTTCCTCAAGCTTCTCTATGGATATGAGCCTGGATAACCACAAACATGACAGCCTGCCGTGAGTTTGGGCTATAAGAAGCTCAGTAGGCAGACTTCTGATGGCTGTGCAGGAAGTAATTGCAATTAGTTGAAGAAAGCTGCTTTGGAGGGTCCTCTCTACCTTTATTTGCTTATATCTATATTGGCAGGCTGTTGGACAAATCCTGTTAAAGTAACCAGAGGCCCCGTTTACAGTACAGATTAAACAAGACCATCACTCAGCTGTGACATTATTTCAAAATCAATACAGCAATGGACCAGCCAAGGCACAGAACATGTTCCACCACTCTCACCAAGCTAATAGGCAGCATTTTATACTGCTCACGTGCTACTTCAGTTGGCCTACTATACGAACATTGATGTGGTAGATAGATAGCTTTCCCCCCTTGCCTTATGTTTTCTATTTCTGTCATATTCTCTATTGCACAGATGGGCTTATGTGGATAATAAAAACCATGTCATTGCATGTAAATTTTTTTGTGTGTTATTTGAAGAAGACACTTTGATTTTAAGCCTTCGATTTTGCAGAAGGTAGAGCAAAGATGACAGTTTATTTCAAGAGCATCCTCAGTATAGTTTAGGTTCACTGGTACAATCTGATAGGCTTTTTCATAAGATTTGGTTGTTTTTCTCTGCTACTTTTTCTAACTCACTTAAATACATAACATAAAATGGCAATCTAACAACTTAAAGACAGAGCAAATCTATCGATGTCAAAAAGAATGACTTAGATCCTGATGAGTCACTGCTGGGAAAGCCCAAAAATAAGATCTAAGGCTTATCAACCCAGTGCTTATGCCTGAGCTGACTTAGAGGCATATCTCCTGCCAAAAAACACGTGACACAGAAAGGGCTTATTCCTATTTTTGTTTTCCTAGGACTGTTAAAGCACTCAGCTTGTTACGCTTGCTCAGATATCCAGTTTATTTAGACTGCTTCAGATCACAATGTTAATTTTTTAATCACCTCCCAAGATAGAGGTTTTCAGTCAAGTCCTTCCTTGCTAGCCTTGACATGAAGTGTGATACAACATAGAACTTCCCCAGATAGTCTCAGCTAACACATTAAAACTAAATTGTTTCATACAAGGCCAGAAGCAGCTTTGGACTGCTGACTACTTGTGCAGAGACAGGTTTGTCTCAGTGTCATCCAGGGTCCCAACATGGGGGGCAGCTGTGCTAAGAATGGAACCCAAAAATCAGTGGCAAATGATGATAAGCAGTAGTAGCAGAGGCAATGTTAGTCACATAGAGAGAGTGGGAAGGCAACAGGAAAAGTACAAAAACTTGCAGAAGAGCTGAAGAAATGGAGAATGGATCCACAAAGATGTTGCGCAAGCCAGATGATGGGGAAAAGGTAAAAGAAGACAACAGCACCAGGTTGTGGGATTTTGTCAAAGCAAACAGAGCAGACTCGCAAGTCATGACAGCTGCCTTCAGGTATGCCTGTGTGAACAGTCCCTGGAAGAGTTTTCTCCCCAAGCCCAGGTAGCTGGGTCCATTCTAATTTCTGGATGACGCTGTCTGCTAATGGTCTCCTAAACAATTTCCAGCCATGGTTCACAGCTGGAATAGACTACAGCCCACTCATAGCTTAGTTATGGCCTACCCACTTTTGGGGAACACTTGGATCTTAATAGATCAGGATTATTTCATGGATCATTGGACCAGCTGTCAACAGTCTGAATGACTTGCAATTTCCTGGACTATCTCTAGTCCACAGCCGTGAAGTACTTGCATCATTACACTATATTGGGATTTTTTCCTTTCATAACCATCTCAGACAAAGAAAAAGCTCTCCGTATTTTGATACTGTTCCTATAATAGGATAGAACCAAACAGAACAATAGTACAACAATCTTCTTTTGTAATTAAATGCTGAAGACATAACCATACAGTTCAAAAATGATTCTTCATAAGCATTCTTTAATAATCGTAGTTGGAAACAAATTTCTGGACTAAGAAATCTACTTTTCCCTCTTCCTCTCTGATGCTCTGTTCACACAAGAGATGAGCACCAAACTGTAGACCTGTCCTATGTAGTTACAGTTACGAGTCCTCTTTCCTCAAAATGCTAATTATTCTTTCAAACTCTGAAATCCAGCTTCTAACCCAAAATAATCAATGCTTTTCAAGTCAGAGTCTGAACAGGATGCCTGAAGGATATTTTGTATGAGTGGACAAAATGCAAATGTGATCATAAAGTAAATGCAAACATTATTTCTTCAATCTAGTTTTCTTTGGTTTCTCCATAAGCAAGGATGCTTCTATTTCATTTGTGGTAGTTTTCACTGCTTACAGTATATATTGATTCTGGATAGTCATTCTGTCACTTCTGATCATTTTCTGTCATTTAGAGATGCCAGAAGATCTCTGAATGTCTGAAGAGATGCTAAAATCAAGAACCCTGCTTCTTAAGTACCAGATGTTTTCTCTCCATGGGGAAAACTTTTGTCTCAGCAAAAAGAATTATGACTTAGTGCCTCGTTATGTTCTAGTCATTGCTGCATTTACTTCCATGAGTGTATACATTTCCTTTCTTGTTTCCATTATCAGTCTTTCATACAGTTTAAAAGGATGAAATTAGTGTGGTTCATCCAAAGAAGAATAAATATGCATACACATAAAGACACATATGTATATATATTAAATTCCACATAAAATACGTACAATATGTGATTGTGTTCCAGTACTAAATACCTTGTGTCCTATATATGTTAGTAATGCTTTTTGAAATATTCTTTTTTTGACTTTTTCTTTGCTACTGATTTCTTTACATCTACATGATTACATTTCTTTACAGTCTCAGAAAATTATATTTACAGAGAGAAATACTACACAAATTTCAGTAAAATGCTTCCTGCAGGATAACCATTCATTTGATAAATCCATTATATTTGCCTTCCTTTAAAGATAGTTAATTTTTGTATTTGTTTAAAAATGTAATGTTCTAATCTAGCATTATCCTTTATTTTAAGTATAAAGCAGCAAATACAAAAGCTAATTGCTTGCTATTTGTGAGGCAAACCTTTATACTCCTGGCCTCACATGGCTTTGGCTGACAAGAACTTCTTGTATGAGATATGAAGCATTCTCCTAAATTTTGTATTGTCACTACCTAAGAGAAAAGAAAGTTCACCATTAAAGCTGTCCAAGAAAAAGTACTTTAAAAGAGTTTTATACAAGAGTTATTTTATACACCCTTTAACTGAAATTCTCCTTATTTTCTCTGTTGAAACTATTTTTTGTCAGTCATTCAAGTTCCAGAGTTCATTTTATTCTCTTCCTTATATTCATCAGTCTGAAGTGTGAATACTGGTGTTGACCTACTTTAATATATTGATGTATACTAACGCTAAAGCAAAGAGACGTGTATTTTCATTTTTTTTCAACTGTCACTCTCAAGATGACTAAGAGCACAAAATGATGCTTGGCTACTGTCAAACAGCTACAAAAAATAAATCTGGTGCCCTCTGCTTTCCTCTTTTTCCTTCTTGGAAGATCTTGTGATTCCTACACTAAGAGTGGTAGGTCCATTTAGGAAACAGACCTTTACATGTCAGTAACACGTGTGGGTCTCCATTACAGCAGACTAACTAGGCACATGAGGTTAGAATGAAGTTATCTGATCAAATCTACATTTGGCTTTACTATGGAATGAATAAACCTCTGGAGGCCACAGACGCCATTGAGCAGGTCTCAACTGAATAAATTTAAGATCTAGATACCCTAGAATAAATGTTACATCTAGACTGGAGACACCTTAAGGTGAAGTGATGCCACTCTGAATGTGATAGGCAAAATTTCAATGCCAAAATATTTCACAACTTTGTAGATGTCCTGCTTCAGTGGGTCAGCAGCTGATCTTTATTCATAAGTAGCATGTTTTAAACTATTCATTCTGACACTTTCTTTATAATATGATGCCATAATATTTAGTGAAATAAATTTTTTATCATTTTGTTTTGCACCAGATAAAGATGTATTTGTCAGGCATGCAACTTTAAAGGATTCAAAGTACTTCATCCCTATTTGTCCATGCTTTTTTGAAAAAAAACCTATTTTGGAGGTAACAACCTATTTCTCAGTGATGGAATGAAATTAGGCCTTTTGCATGATACTGTCAGAAAGTGTATCACATCTCCACTTGTTCAATCAAAAGAGTTAATGGGACAAAGAGAAACAGCTTCAATCCATGAGAAGAAGAATTTTTGCCAAATCTTGTTCGCTGGCATTCAAAATTCATTCAAAATCTTCTATGTTAATAGGACTAACAGTTACATTATCCTTTACAGAATTTACAGTAGCACAAAAATTCCCAAAAATTCATAATTCCAATTCTGCTTATTATTAAGAGCATTTTTCTTTTCTTCAGGATGCTGATGAAGTCTATGGGTAGAAGTTGGCCTGATTTATTTATTCATGTATACACGGAGTTACAAATGAAAAGTAGTTAATTATTTAAGGAGAGAGGCTTTTCACAAGGGCATGAAGTGATAGAGCAATGGGCAATGGTCTTAAGCTGAAGGAGGGCAGGCTTAGATTAGACATTAGGAAGAAATTCTTCACTTAGAGAGTGAGGCACTTGAACAGGTGGCCCAGAGAGGTTATGGATACTCCATCCCTTGAGGGGTTCAAGGCCAGACAAGCTGTGGCTTTGAGCAGCCTGGCCTAGTGGAGGGTTCCCTCCCCACAGCAGTTGGGTTGAAACTAAATGAACTTTAAGGTCCCTTCCAGCCCTAATAATTCTATGATTCAACGATTTTGTAGAACAAAGAATTCAATCCATGCATTTAGAAGGAATTACACATGTACATGAATATGTGCAAATTTAATTCTCAAGAGAACGTTTGGTAAAGTAAAATGCTTACTCCTTTTCTTTGTATCGCTCAACTATGAGTACACATTAGTCTGATGACAAATTTTAAATATTTTTAACTTATACAATGTCAACAACATAAACAACCACTATCAAACGACTTCGGTATGTATATTAGGCTATGTTTTACCCTATATTTCTATTCATTCCATAATCTAAAATACATAAATGCTACTCATCATTGCAGTTTATGGTCTAGGGGGTGGACACTTTTGCTGCAAAATTTATCATGAAATGAACCGAGAAGCTTATGTAATGTATTACATTTGTGCTGTTATAACCTTGACAAAAATGCATATTGTTAATTTTATAGCAAAGAATGTCAAATGACAGCTCGTTCTTTTTATTCATTTTCACATATCTTCCTGCATTGACCTTGTTTTGAAAGATGAAACTTTTAAGCAAAATAATAATTAGCTGTCAGAGGTATTTGTCAAAGACTTTGCTCCCTAATATCTATTTAATCACAGCTGACTTTCAAGAAACAGATTTCTGTTAATATCTTCTGATTAAATTTTTCTAATTTTCAGTTTAATACAAAATTTTATTGTCAGATTATGTTAAAGAAATGGAAATGTGTTCCTTCCTAATTCTAAGAAACTTTTTAGAGGCTTTGTGCATTAAATCTATTTCACTGACATATAATTTTAAATTTTCATTATACAGAGCCATGTGTTTTCATGGAGTTCCTTCAGTGAAAGAATGCTGTTGACACCTCTATGTGATCCTTTGGTTAATGTTACACTCTAATCTCAATAAAACAGGATCTACATCACTTCCAATCCACTGAGAGCACCACTGGACAGGCAAAAAAGTCAGAACATGTGGAAATTTACTCTATGGCTCTTTTTGTTGCCCACAGACTATAAAGTTTTACTTGGGGGAAACAGAAACAGATCTCACTGACAGAAGGCTCATCAGCCTTCTGTGTGGACAGCAGCAGAGATGGCAGGGTTTGGAGCTTGTACACCACCACAGGGTGGGTACCTCCCTGCTTTCTGAGCTGCAAAGAGGTAATCTTCTTGAATTCTCTCTCTACAGCAGCTTCACACATGCAGTGATGTAAAGCAAAAGAGCTGCCCATCTGGAAGATGTGGTACAAAGTAAATGCACCCCAGTGAAGTAGAGAAAATAGAAAAGGTTCTCTAAGACCCTTTAATTAATGTAATCCCCCCTTTCAGCATGTTTTACCATGCTTCTGGTGTTAAATAATTTCCTGCAAGTTTCTGTTCATGAGATTTTGATTACAAGTTGTAATATCTGTGGTTTTGTTTATAAATATTTCTGTAGATTGACAGATCTTCTAGGTTTTCAGTTAGGTGATTTTTAAAGTGTGTTCTCTGTTCATACCATGATATAGAAATGATTAAATATATTCTGCTGTAACAGCATCACTCTTTGAATTTGTAATTGCAATACACTGAAAACAGCTTTGATGTGATGGCTTCTTGATTGTGATGCCTGTTCCTATGTCCTCATCAGAACTACAAAGAAATCCAGGCAGGGATATGGACCTTGATGAGAAATCATCTTGGTTTTTTATAAATGATCTTTCAGATCATGTTGTAAAGTTTGCCAAAAAGCAGACTTAACACATTTGGTTGTGGTATTCAGATTTTTTTCTGAGTGCAGGCAGAAAGACAAAAACTTTGTCAATCATATGTCATAAGGATCTTTGGTGCCTTTGGTTAATATCCCAGTCATGACAAAAAGAAGATTAAAACATTTTTTTTTTCTTGACATATTTCCACAAATTTTTATTTTCTTTGAGTTTTTTTCTCCTTATTTTTCTTCTATTTCTTTTTTTTTCTTTTTATTTAGGAAGTCTCAACCCTGCTATGATTCATAGCAAATTCATGGATCTAACAGACACTAAGGTTTTCATCTGAAATTTAATATGTCTTTAACTCTCATCAATTGTCTTGATGTCAGTAAGAAAACCCTCAGTTATTAGTTAAAGTACCATAACTAGCTTGAGACTAGTTAAAGTCTTGTCAATCTGCTGAAAAGAGAAGAATTGCACTTCTCACGGGAGTGGTATGACCAGAGGAGATGACAGTGATTTTCCGCAACTACGCCTGTTAGTGGAACTGTACTGGCTTCCAAAGGAGAGATTATCAGGATAAACTGGATGATTTCTGAATATAACTGGCACAAGTATTCAGTACACCTCACCCAGTAAACCAAGTATATATAAAGGGTGTGGAAGACCCACACCAAAGTCCTATTCCCCATCAAAATTTACAAGAAGGACAACCTTACTCCTGAAAAAACAATACCCAAGGGGTTACATATTGCCTGGAAAAAAACAGATCAGAAAAGCAAACTGGAATCAGGTGAAAATGTATGTCCACCACACTTACGTATCTCAAAAAAACTTGCTTAATCTTGATTACATTCTCCATTACTCGTTCTTATGACCCATTCTTATCACTCATTCTCACTGGCAACTCCTTATAGGATAACTGCATGTTTGCAAGCCAGCCAAGTCTCTTCACTGGGAACAGTATTCAGCACCTATGGTATCTCTCTACACATTTGTGGCATCATTTTAAAACGTCTGTCTTTTTTACTCTTTGCATCACAGAAGTTCAAAGTTTTCAAGTCAGGGCTTGAGAGAACTTGCTCATTATTCATAAGTGCTTTTATTTTAAAACTTGTGGATGATGGCAATGTAATTCACAGATCTCTCCCAGCTTTATTTCTGTAGCAACAAGTATTTGTACAAGGAAACAATTTTCACCTCTCTGATGCTGGGTTAGCTGCAATGCGGTGGGAGGTGCTAATGTTTTTAATAGTCCATACTGGCTGCATTATTCTGGTCCTTATTTTTCTGGTCTCTATGCACCTACAATGTAAATGCTTGATGCATTTAGTAACAGTAGGACTTCAGCTGACAGGGCTGGGCAATCACCAGCCACATGAGGTATCTTTTTTACCTGTGATGCAGAAAATTACAAAAATGTTCAGAAGTAAGGATAAATATATTCACCTTCAGATTCTGTGGTTTTGCTTGATAAAAAAAGATTTCTTTTGATTGAAAGATAATTTTTGACATATATGTTATCATTGTTCTCCTCACTATGCTTATCTGCCATAATCTTGAACCGTAGAAGAAGCTAACTATTTTTCTTTTCTCTATCCCCAAAGAGACCCACCTCCAGAACTATTTTCTAAACAGAGAAATGTCATCTCACACTTTTCCCTCAAAGCAGGTTGAAATACCTCTTGGAAAACTTCCACAGGAAGGATGGCACATGTCTGCTTTCCCTTTTTATATGTTGCTCTCACAGACAGTCTACCAACAGTAGCAAACACACATTTTTGGTAGCTTGCATTTTCCATCCTGAAGAGTGCAGCAATAGTCACCAGGGAACGGCAGGAGCAGAAGTAATAGATTACATTTAAGGCTGAGCCTGAGACTTGTATCCGTGTCTGCCATAACTCACAGAGGCGGATTTTACGATGTTGCCATTTCATAATTTTCTGGTTTGAGAACTTGATACTGTAGAGGTTGTTTCCACTTTTAGTACCCTCTGGAGTGTCCCAGATATTACTTTATGTTATTGATTGCAGATGTGGCCATAGCCTCTGTGGTACATGAACATTTCTGGTGAAACTGCTATCATTTACTGTTAAATCTAATTTGAGAAAAGAAATCAACTGTGTTACACACTGTGTATGTATTAGAAAAATAAAGGAATCAAACACTAATAACTCAAAATAATGGAAGTAGCGGGTTTCCTTCTGTGGATTCTCAGACAGCTCAGTAGCAAGCCCACTAAATTGTGCCCGAGCTCTCCAGACACCAGGGATCTTCAAAAGGTCCCAGTGTGAATTTTTCTGCTGTGAAACACAATGAAGTAATGTTCTAAAAAACAATGAAACCAATCTATTTCAAAAAGTTTAACACAGTAATAAAAACATATTTTATTTCCTTTATAGTTGAAACATAGTTGTCACTGCCATACAGAGACTCATTTGGAGAGTCCACAACCAGTCTTATATCCTACTGGAGAAGTTTCTGCACTAAATCATATGAATTATCAACAATAGGTGCATGCAAACTTTTTGACTTTGAATTCTTACCTTCCCTTCCTTGTAGTCCTTCAAAGTCTATTAAAAGACTTAAGAAGTATTTGAACCCAATCCATTTACTTCTACTTTCACTTTCCAATAATCTTGAGAAAAAGCAGCAGAGTTATTAATTATTGCCTTTTCCCAAGAGAAGGCAGTCTTCCTGATGATGAAAATTAGATATGAACTAGTCCAAATCTAAGTGTCCCCCAACACCACTAGAGTTTCATCCGTGATTAGACCTGAAATTAGACCAAGCCTTTAATGAAGGTCTGAAATATTCAAATAACATTTTATTTTTATGTATGCAAATTTTCCTTATGGGTTCCAGATGGAACTGCAAATGATGAAACACCAACAGGGTTTGTTGCAGTATTTCAGAACCAAATGCAGAACAGTCCTAAATTTCCCAAGAAAATATTTTCTCGTAAGATCTCCAGATTTCTTCTAAAACTCAAACTATTCAAAGAGTTCAACCCAACTCTGTCTAATCATCAAAATTTTCTATATTTAGATGAATGGAACCTAAAAAGGAACATATATAAGTTTACCTATTTTAATGAAAGCCCATGTCAAATGTTTTCAGTGACAACCAGGATGAAAAGAGAAAAAATGAGACATGGAAGACTTGGAGAGATGTGCGTTGGGGGAGAAGTGAGAATACTAAATATTAGTTTTAGTGATAAAGTTCTGGTAGGTTTAGGGAAGAAAAATGTTCTCTGCGTTGCGATGGTTTAAATCCATATCAAAATAATTAAGATTTTTTGTGACCTTTATCAGGTGCTGGATCATGTTACTAGTGAACAGAAAGAACTAAAAAGAGATAGAGAAAAGCACTTCTATCTGCCTTGTAATCAATCAGTACAGAACATTACATTACAGTACAGAACTATTACTGAACAAAAATGTTTAAGATTCAAAACCACACCAGTGCAATAATTTGCCAGAACCAGCCTATCAGTCTGCCTCTTTAAATTCTCATCCTAAGTGCTAGCAGCTACTGAAAAAACTTAAGCCTGAAAATCCCATTAATGATGTACCTTATTTCATGATCTGAGAAAGAAGAACTTTTTCAAAGTATGTCAATAACTTTCTACTTTCTTCAGTCAAGGAACTGGAAAAAAACCCCAAAATATTAAATGTAATAGCAGAGCTTTGTTGCCTTTGTATGGTACATCAACCTACTTATCCAAAAGTGAGGAGGTATGTGGGAATATAAATCAACCAGAGTTAATTTGATGCATGCAACCTTGTTAACCATTTAAAAAATGTGATAAAGCATTGTACCCTGAGAGTGAATCAAGAAATGAATGTAAACATTTTAAAAAATAAGAATGCCACATTCCCAATAAAATTATAATAGGGCATGACTGCGTAATTTGCTCTTAATAACTCTTAATTCTCTTTCTGCTTTGTCTGGAAACTGCACTACCTCCCATTTGTTCTTTGAAACTTAGAATAATTAAAAATCCATTATACTTCCCTCTCTCCAATGACAGTACATAAATTAAGCCTCAGCAGTGTTGAAGCACACACAAGAATTGATATGACCCTTTCAAAGTGTCACTTATCTGCAATGCAAATTTCTTCTGGGTGATCAGAAATTCAGCAAATATTTCTTTCATTTAGAACTCAATCTTTTACAGCTAAGTAGTGTTCATTTGTTGATTCACAGTTCAGAAGTTACTGAGGTGCTTATTTCTGTTAATCAAATGCACATTTCTCTAGTTATTTTTATATTACATAACTGGCAGCAGTCAGCCTCAAGGATGCCTCAGTGCCTCTTAGCACAGAGAGCTGAAAAATATGCAGCCAGGCTTTCACTTCAAAAAGTGTCCACTTTTAGTAACTCAACAAGAAGTAATAAGCAGAAAGCTCTGATAAAGTATATGTAGTATTTAGCTTTCGTCCTCTTTCATGTTTACATATTTTTATTTTAGATAAAAATTAACCCAGCCCAGTGCTTCCCAGATGTCTTTGCCTCAAACCTCATACCCACAAAAAGGAAAAAGTAGTTGTATTTAGCCTGGGTCGGATGTATGTGTGCAACATTTTGTAAGCATCTGACTCTTCGTCTTGATTAGTGCTTTGCATTTCAAATTTTATTCTGTGAAAAAATGGGCTCTTCTAAGATTTTCTGAAGATGTTTGGATAGGTTTTCCAGTTCTTATTCTTAAACCTTGTTACAAGGTCTGTACTGAAAATGGTAACAGAAATGTTGTCTGGAAGCAATTTCTAGAACTCATGTAGTGGAACTTTTTGTTCAAGGAATAAAAGAAAAATGTTGAAAATTTGCTAATTCTTTGCATAATTTGTCTCTTTTGTATTGAATAAGGTAGGCTTCTGGGAAAACCAGGAATTTGAAATAGTGAAAAAAATTGGTACAAGCTCCATGAATTCTTACACTTCAAGAAAAAAAAAAAAGCTAAAAAAAGAAAAACTCTGGATGCTTAACTTCATGACTGATAATCATGACTGTTTTTGAAATTTACTTTGTGTTTTCGCAAAAATGTGAGGAAATTTATCCCATCATGAAACGGAAACTTACAAGCAGGTCTTTTCTTTTGCTTTATTTCTTTCAGTCATTGGCTTGAATGTTCCCCAAGGAGTTTTTTGATTGAAGTCTTCACATGATTTTCTGATGGCTTGAACTGCTTGTGCTACTGCTGCACAGTGAGATACGTAGAGACAAAGGGCAAATCCAAGCGTATAGACATTCACTTTAGAGGCACTGACATCACTTCCGTGTCTCTGAAATCATTAATGCTTGGAAAGTTTTCTCTACATTTATTTTAACAGCTAGAAGTCCATTTGTTTAGTTTAGTTCAGTTTTTAATTAAATTCTAGGTTCTTTGAAAGCAGTTCATTATTTCATTTATAACATGAATCGAGTATTTTAACTCACTTTTTCACATTTTCATGCATCTTCTCTGTGTCCTAAACACAGTTAATGTCCTGATATATTTGTAAAAAACCCTTGGGCATCTTTAAGTTATGCCCATTTATCTTTCATTCCTTTTCACTTTTAGGGGTTTTTTTTTCATACTTGGACTGATTGTGAGGTACCAGATTAATCTTGGACGCTTGAGCAGCTATTGTGATGCTGTTGGCTGATTCTGGATATCATAGGTAGGATTGATTTTAATTCAGAAATTTGTAAATCTTAAGCGGTAACATTGTATTCTCTTCTAGGTAGAACTTGCCAGAGTAAACGTAAAGCCCTAGCTCTCTGTCTTAATTTACTTGAGGTGCCTCTCTAGCTAAGTGAGTGAAGTAGGAAATTCCAGATCGTGATTAATCTTACTGATTAGCTAAAATAGGCCAGATGAATAGAAGTGTAGAAATGTCTCATTTTCTCCACTGAGTGTAGAAGGAGACAATGAGAGTCAGCACAACCTTAAATATTTTTTTACGGACACCTAAATTCAGGTTAGAAGAATCTTGCCAGAGTTGGGTTAAGTAAAAATTACTTGGAAGCACTGAATTCTGTGTGGGTGTTTTGTTTCATTTTTTTATTCTCTTTGGAATTAGAGGGAAATTATTTGAGTTAAGAATATTTCGTGAAGCACCAGAAAAGAGTACTTAGGCAGGTTATAAAATCCCAGTTACTAGAGGATTTTATGACAGGGTAGACAAATATTTGTTCAGAGTAAATTGAGGGACAGAGAAAGCCCCTTGAAAGCCCCCATATGAATCTTATAATTCAGATAAGATATATAAAGGAAAGATGAGAAAAATATGTGGGCGTATGTGGGCACTCTTGCACTGGCATAAGGGGCATGACACACATATTTCTGCTATTCTTGCTTTGTAATATGAGAGTAAAAAGACTGGGAAAATGATGACCATCTCTTTGCACATTAGATACCATGAAGTATTTTTTCTTATACTGGTTATGAGGAACACCACATTATTTTCTACATTCCTGACTAAGTCTTCCTTTTGAATGCACTTAGACTTCCTCAGGGAGCCAATATGTTGAACAAATAAAAACACCTTGGAAATTGAGACAACGTGAATCTTATAACCTACTCACCATCCCACTCTTCTGGGATGAAAAAAATACTTAATTTTATACCACAAGAAATTAGGACATCCTAAAACTTGTTTCTATTATGATCTCAAAACTGCAGCATGGGTTTTGAGAAAGGGGGGAAAGGAGGAAGTGCAGTGGGATTTAGAGAAGTCTGAGAAACAGGCAGGCTGTCAGACAGTCCTGATGGGGTGTCCAATGACAAAATGGACTACACTGCACTTTCTGCCTAATCACTCAGTCAAAATACTTATAAGCACCTATAACACAGAAAATCTATGGAAAATGATGGAAACAGAGGGAGGGATCGTTCCTAAAGAGGTTATAAATTGGTTTCTGTTTGCCAGTTTAAGGTCTTCACTTTGGGATTACACAGAGCAAATGATTTTTCTCAGCCCTAGCTTAACAATTTTTGAAGTGGTGACAGGGTGGCAGGAAGGGGATAAGGCAAACTTTGTGAGATAATAAGTGCTACAAGGACTTTGGGAAGAAAGGACATGAAAGAACTTTTAAATGTGAACATTCCAGCAAGTACCAGAAAAAGACATAAAAGATACTACCCCCCAGTCTTTCCAGCTGAAGGTTTGAAACAAGAGAAAAATATTTTCTTAGCACTATTTCTTGGTTGTGTCTGTGAATTTATAGGAACTTGTCACACTCCCCAATATATAATGCCAAGATTCACAGATATTTCATGTGCTTGTATAAAGTAGTTGTCTTCTGTAGAGAATAATCTCATTTTTCAGTTTCAGAGCTACTTTGCTAAAATTTGCTGCCAGTAGCCGCTAGGTATCTCCTGAGAAATTATTTTAAGCAAACAATGACAACAGACAAAATATCAACAAAAATAGAATCAGTAAAAGCAGACTCTGCATGCTCCACAAAATATGTGTCCTTATAGGTAAAAAAGAACCCCAGCCTCGAATTCCTCTGGCTCCAATTCCTTTCTAAGTTTCCTTTTGCTTTTGTATGCTTTTTTCCCTTCCCCTGTGATTGTTCCCTACATGTAGCTGTTAAAGATATTTTAAGTACAGACGGAGATTGCCTGTAGCACTGACTAAATGAGACTGTCACATAGCAGGGTTGTAAATGCACACAAATAATAAAGCAAAATCTAGGACTTTGGCTACCACCACCTGCTCATAATAAGCTCTCATGACCTCTGGCAAAGCAAGAAACTGAAGATGAAACAATACTTACAATGGCATAAGGGGGTTGTTTTTCCAGGGTGGTACTATGCAAAAGGTCTGTCGCAGGAAACATTGTGGGAGTGGATGGAGAAAAGACATAATGGGAATTCTGGTCACTATGAAAGCTCTTTGATAAAATTTACAGAAGGCTGTGAAGAACCCTCCAAAAAAAGTGCAGTCATGTGCTCCGTTTAAAACTGAATGGGGCAGTTTCCTGATCCACTGCTGGAAGGAAGAACAGGGCACTGCCAGCAGCACGGACAGAGACAGAATGACTTTACTCCTTCTTCTGTGGGTACAGCTTAGACCTCAGTATAAGGATGTGCTGTTTGCTCATGAGCAAAGGAATGGCCAGGGAAGTATCAAAACATTTAAGAACAAAAAAAAGAGACCACATGTAAATTGTTATTATCATTGGTCAGTCCTTAGAGGTTTCCCTTCTTCTACCATCTGATGTTTGCCCTGCTCCACCAGCCACTATGTCATCTCCAGGACATTTCAGCAGCTCTGCCCTACTTGTGTCACACCAGGTGCAGATGTTTTTAATTGGCCACAGCTGTCTGGTCCAGAGTTTACATCTAACTCTCTGTAAGGAAATACACTAATTTAGTGCTTGACTAGATTGATATTTCTCTTGTCAATCTGATTTCTTTATCTGAGGACAATTACTGTGGTAAACAAACCTATACATTAGCATTGAGATCAAACAGCACAAAACTGGACCTCCCTGGCCAGCAGTGCAAAGAATCAACCCCACAAAGCCTCTTCACAAAAGTTTTCACAAAAGCATGCTATTGATTTCATGCTGGTTGCCATCTTCCAACATGCATTTTCTAACAAGGTAATTAAGCTATCTGTATGGTGGGTATGTGCATACACAACAGCCATTAGCAGCACTCTACTCAGTACACATTACAGGTCTTTTGATGGCACGTTTGAATGCTTTCCTCCGTAAAGCGTCACAGGAGTCTTGTGTAGAGCTTTTCAAGTCCTTAGACAATCTTCAACTGTGGCACTCTACCCCTCTTACTGATCGCTTCCGGCCCTCTCCATGGGGTCTCCCTCCTTCCCCTGCCCCTAGTCCTGG